>PVIY010012588.1:0-61525 GCA_004026745.1 Myrmecophaga tridactyla
GTGGGGGGGTCGGGGGTAGCCTACATATGGAGGTTAGTTCCCACAACTTTTATGATAACAGCCTTCAGTGAACAGGGAGGAGGAGGTAGTGCTAGGGAGGGGTGCAGGAGAAGTGAATTGAACTGCACTTGGGGTGGGAGTGTGAGACAGGTGTGTGCGCTGGGGGCTGGTGGGGTGGGGGTACCCAGAGCACGGGGAATGGGAGCGGGTGACAGAGTTCAAGTGCGTGGAGTATGGGGTGAGTCGCTGGTCACAGGGCTGCACCTGTGAGAGCAGCTCACCCAAGGAACATGGCCTGGCTTACTTCCTCATCCTGGGCTCCTGTCCGTGCACTCCCGCAGACACTGCTGCTTCACACCTCCACGCCAGGCTCCAGCTTTCTGCCTCTCCGTTCTTCTGCCTGTGCAGCCAAGGCTGCTGCATGTGGAGCAGAAGGCTCTCCCAGGTCAGCCGCACTTCCAAATTGCTGCCTCAGTTGCCCTCCTGTCCCTTCTCTAACTTTTCCATGGAGCAGGGCTAAATCTCAAGCTGCTCTAGTCAGCCATCTTCCCTCAAACACTCAACAAATCATTTTTGAGCACCTTCTATGTTCTAGGCCCTATTCTGGGCACTGGGGATAATATAAAAGTGAACCAAACATAAAAATCCGTGCTTTTATGGGCCTCACATTTTAGCAGAGATAAGTAAACAATAAATAATAAACATAACCAATGAACACATTGGAAATGTTTTAGAAGGTGATATGCTATAAGGGGAAGGAGGAGATCAAGATAAAGAGGTGGTGGAAAGCCTTCTGTCTTCCACAACTTGCTTAGCAGTGGGGGTGGGGAGAAGGAATAGAATACATAAATAAAATATTGTACAGTCCATGCCTTCAAAGAGTTTACAATCTAGTTAGGGTTTGCTTAGATTGATCTGTCTTTATGAAACCCCACATAGAAATGCATAACTCAAAGCTTGTCTCATGATAGGTACTGAGTGCCTCCCTTACAATCCTCAACTCCACCAAACCACCCACCTTGTGTTTCCTTTTGTTTATGTATCTTTTACATATTTGGTTCAAGATTCTAGAGTGTATAAAAAAGAAAATAGGAAGGGACCTAACCTAAAACAGCCATTCTGTGGGTAGCAGTAGATAAAATATGTAGAGAACAGACTGAACCATCAATGCATGTTTATCCTGTCTGATTTTAAGCCACTTTTCTAAGATCCTTCTAACTACTTCACGTTGCTGGATGGAACCTTCAGGAAAAGCCCAGGTGAACAACTTTTCTAGGTCAAATATGAAAGCAGTATTGGATTTACTATTTCTCATAGGTTTTGGCTCTTTGAGGCCATTTGTAGCTGGAGTTGAGTAAAAAAAGTTGGGTGACATTATCTCCCATCCAGACCATTCCTTCTGTTGGAGCTTTTTCTCTGTGTTCCATTTTCATCTTCACCAACCCTCTATGTAATTGGTGCTTTTGGAAGGTCATCAATATCAGTCTGCTGAACAGTTAAGTTAGGGTGAACATGGATCTTCACTTATCCCAACAGTTGCTCTTAGGGCTTCTAATTGGTAAACAAATACTTGTTTCTCTTTGAATTTATCGAAAAGAACTTTGGGCATCTGATAAGCTGGGGGAATAACTCTGGGAAAAGAGTGTATGCCTGAAATCACATCACTTGGTCTTCTTATGTATAAGATATATAACATTCTGTAATGTGGACAAAACTGAAGAAACCTCAATGTGTATCTGGTTATTTAAATAGCAAATCACTAACTTTACATTAATATGTTGTTGAACCTATGTACTTAGGTTAATGGAATTCATTATCAGAGACTCTTCCTTCTTCATTCTTTTGTCCTCTAAACCCAGCTCCGATGCTTAACAATTACATAATGCTAAGCAAGTCAGTTCATCTCTGCACTCCTCAGTTTCTTCATCTGTTAAATAATTGCTCTAAAGCTGTATCATACCATTATTCTGAACTTCAAATCCCTCAGCATAGTATTCAGATTAGCACTTTCCCTAAAGCATACAGATTTTAGAAATATCAACGTTTAAGCTTCAGGAGGACATCACAGTCTAATATAAGTTCTAAACCTACCGCCTGTTTGACTTCAGGGTTGTGTAAAATCATCTATGTATAATGGTTTTAGGACATGGTAACATCACTTGCTTGTTCTTTGTTTTCACGTAACCTTGATGAATGTGATGAGACAGCTAATGGGCTCTCTTCCTTTGCAGCCTGGCTAAGAAATTTTGACTCAGGGCCTTTCCTGACCCATTCACAGATTGACTCCATCCAACTTTTATAGAAATTACAGTCTCTGCTCCCTGTTGGATGGTCTCTTCATGGTCATTAGAACAAGAAGTACCCTCTGCTTCAGCTTTGCACTAAGCAGTATCCGGATTCTCTGAAGGTTTGAAACCCGTTGGAGCTTTTTAAATTCATTTAACTTACGGAAAAATCTCTCTCCAGACTTTTCTTTTTTAAACCTCCTAATGGTAGTATAGTGGTGGGAGATGTTCTGGGAGTTGGACACCAGGATTTTAGCTGCAGTTTTGCTTCCAATAGTGTGCTCTTAAGCAAGACCTTTAATTCTGGACTTGATTCTTCACTTGCAAAGTAAAGAGGATGGAATGATGCCTGAAATTGCATCCAGCTTTAAAACTCTGATTCCGTGACTTAATTCTACATTTGCAAGGCAAAACTGCCTGGAACAAAACCCTTCTGCATTGTTCTTGTACCACATTTTTTATTCTTGCATTAAAGTTTCCTTAAGCACTGACAAAAATAACAAAATAAGAACAAAAAAATGCCATTTATTAAACACCTTCTATGTGCCCGAACAATGCTAGGTGCTTTCCATGATCTTTTCTACTATTGAAAATTAAGCTTAAATGGCATGTACTATCCCTCATTTAAAAGGTATGAGGCTTAAGACCATATAACTTGTCTCAGGTCCAACCAAAATCCCCATATCATAGTGCCTTAATTATGTCATATCAACTTCCTTAGATGATTGTGAAACTGTATGTTTGTATGTGTTAATTTTTAAATGATGTAATTACTTCCAGTTGCCCAAACCATCATCATCTACGTAAGGGAAATTATTTTGATTTCACTAAAGTTCTTAGTCTTCAAATAGTTATTGAGCATCTTTTATGGGTAAAACAGTGCCCTAAGCAATAGGTGGAAGACTCAAATGAATAAGAATCTGCCCCTTTCAGAGTTTAAAGTGCAGGCAGGATAAATATGCAATCACTGCTTGAAGGAGTTCATTATCTACTGGAGGGAGACAGGCATGTAAACAAATAATTTTCATGCAATATAGTAATTATAGCAATATGTACCATGTGCAGTACGAACACTTAGAAGTGGTAATCAGAGATTTTCACAAAAAAAGTGTAGTTTGAGCTGAGTTTTGAAGGATGAATTTTTAATGATGAATTTAAAAGGAGAGAATATTCCAAACAGCAAACATAAGGGCCTAGAGGCAGGCAAGAATCCAGCATGTTTGGGAGATGCCAGTGTTGCTTAGGTTATGTGTGAAAGAGTAACAGGAGATGAGACTAGGCGGGAAGGAAGACCAGGATAAGCTTTAAAAACCATGAGCAAGTTGAGATTTTATCGTGCTAATAATGGGAAGCCATTGCAGCAATTTTTTTTAACTTTTTATTTTTAGATACTTTCCAACTTACAAGACAGTTACAAAAATAATACAAAGCCTATATAGAGGACTCCTGCATAGCCCCATCCCCCAAGATACCAACTTTGACATTTTGCCACCTTTGCATATAATTCCATCTATCCATCAATCTATCAGTCCATTTATCTGTCTTTCAATCCACTTATCAATCCATTTTCTGAACACTTGAGTGTAGGTTGTATACATCATGCTCCTTGAACCCTTATTTCTTCCACATACATTTCCTAAGAACAGGATATTATATAGCCACTTTAAATACAGTTATCAAATTCATGAAATTTAATATTGATATAAAGATTACAGTCTATATTCCAATTTTTTCTTAGTCCCAAAAATGTCCTTTTGGGCCTTTACTCACCCATTTTTAGATCCCTTCCAGAATCATGTATTGCATTTAATTGTTATTGTCTCTTTAGTCACTCATTCTTTTTTTAAAATCGTGTGAGCATATGTATAACATAAACTTTCCCATCTCAACCACTCCAGGCATAATCCCAATTCAATGGAATTACTCATATTTACACTGCTGCTGTACCCTCACCACCTTCCATTACTTAAAACAGAAACAAAAGCCCATTATGAATTAACTACCCGTTCCTCTTGTCACTCCCTCACCCCTGGCAATTGGTACTCTTAATTTCTATCCTATGGGTTTGCATATTCTCTGATTATTTTCTTCGTAGTTAACAGGGGGCTTAAATTTAACATCCAAAATCTATAACACTCCTTTGCTTAGATAGTAATTCAATTTCAATGGTATATACAATCTATGTTTCTATACCCCACTGTCTCCCTGCCTTTATATAGTTCTTTTCACAAACTGTGTGTTTATACATTATGTGTCCAAAACCGGTGATATATCATTGCGTTTTATGCATTTGCCTTCTAGACCCTGTAGGAAGTAAAAAGTGGAGTTACAAACCAAAAATACATAGTATTAGCATCTGTACATACACATTTCTTTATCCTTACTGGAGATCCTGATTACTTCATGCAGTTTTGATCGTCTTATCTATTGTGCTTTTCTTTCAACCTGTAGAACCCTCTTCATCTCTTGTAAAGCCGGTTAATGGTGATGAGCTCTCTAGTTTTTGTTTATTTGGAAATAAACCCACAAGCTTCTCAGGCTCTGTTAACTTTTCTTCAGTTCTCTTTATGCTTCTCAGACTGAATGATTTCAAGTGTCTTAGCTTCAGGTTCACTGATTCTTATGTCAACTTCAATCTGCTATTGAACTTCTCTAGGGAATTTTAAATTTCTGTTTCTGTAGTCTTCAACTCCTTTTTATAATTTGCATCTTTCTGTTGATGATCTTCGTGTTCATCTATCATTTTCTTGATTTCCTTGAGTTCTTATTTTTTTATAAGAGAAATTATACATTTACAGAAAAATCATGCATAAAATAGAGTTCCCTTGTAACACCCTATTAATAACACCTTGTATTAGTGTGGTACATTTGTTACAATTTATAAAAGAACATTTTTACAGCTGTACTATTAACTATAAATGATTATTTACAATTTCCTTTAGTTATTTAGTTGTGTGGCTTGTTTGTTTGTTTTAGCTCCTTGAGCCTATTTAGAACCACTTTTTAAAGTCTTTGTCTAGAATGCCCCAGATCTGATTTTTTCATTGATGGGTTTTTTTACATGGGCAGGCACTGGGAATCAAACCTGGGTCTTCAGCATGGCAGGCGAGAACTCTGCCATTGAACCACGGATGCCAGCCTTCATTGATGATTTTTAATGCTCTAATTTTCTCCTTTACCTACACCAACACTGCCAGTTTCTTTGTATGTTTTTTAATCTTTTTTTTTTTAATCTGGACATTTTGAAATTTTAATGTGTTGCTGGAATTTGGACTTTTGGGCATCTGTTCCTTAAGCTCACATCCAATCAGTGTTATTTCAGAGCTTCTTTTGAATTCCAGGAGCTAACAATAACTGTAAAAAAGAAGCAGAATGAAAAAAATATATATCATTCTCAGTCTCTGCCGATTGATCTGTGTAAGTGCTCTCCTTCAGAGCTTATCCATATGAGTTTGGAGAATAGCTCGAGGTCCAATCTTAGGGGCAACCCTGTCCCTTTTGCATAAGTGTCTTCGACTTGTGCTTGTAAACGGAATCCCCCCATTTACATGGATATAAATGACACTTCTTCCCTAGGAAACAGTTTCCCCACAGTCCTGTGTGTCCTACAGCCAGCTATCCATTGCCCCAGGAAGCTTAGTGAGCTAAACTATCTTTTACATGCAGGGCAAGTTCTGAGAAGGCAAGCCTGCAACAAGTCTCTGGTTTCGGTCCCTCAATCCATACCAGACAGATTATACCAGATATACATGCTCCCAGCATTTGCACAAGGGTTACTCTGCTCCCTCTGCAACTAGGACAGGAATCCATACTGAGAGCATGGGCAGTCTCCCCATCATGCTGGAGAGGAATGGAAGAGTGGCCAGCCAGGGCCCCACAAGATCCTACCACTTTTAAGTGGCCTTTTTCTTGACTTATTGCTCACCCTGTTACTGTAGACTTCTAACTGTTTTATGGAACTTTGAGTAAGATATTTATGCCAGTTCTTGCTGGTTGTTCAAAGCCTCTATAGATGATGAAACCCTGATGCATCACTCCACCATCTTGACTGGGGCAAGACCCCCCATTGTAGAAATGTAAGAAAGGTGCAATAGCATCATTTTGGCTTTATAGAACTGTTCAATCAGCACTGAGGAGAATGGACTGAGAAGAATGGAAAAGACCAATTAGAGGTCTGTTGGTGCCATCTAAAATATGATGAGGCACCAAAACAAGGTGGATTGAGAATGACATAGACTGGAACAACTTTTTAAGATGCCTTTTATCTAGCTCCTGGTAGGAGTTGCGAGAGTCAAAAGATACAATTGTTGCTTTACCTCTCCAACTACATTCCAAAGTGATATTGGAACACCAAACAAATATCCTGCTGCTCTTGGTGGTAATTGAAGCCAGGCCTTAAAGGTTGACCAAATGGGCAAATATTTTCCTGAATATGTCCCTTATATACAGCATTTAACAGTAACAAAATGTGATGGTGGCATCTACAAGAAAGAGCACAGGCCAGGTAATCAAGGCCTAAAAGAAATACCTGAGACCACACTAGGAACCAAATAAATGTAGATTGACTCTAAATCTGAATTCATACTTCTGGTTATTTTGTGGTTGATGCTTTAGGTTCTTTAGTTTCTCATGGAGGGGTAGGCAGCTAGATCAGAAGCACTATTTGCAGGCTCTATGCATAGAATGAGCAATAATATTATTGTCATATGGCTGTTATTATAATAAGATGTAAAAAGAGAGAATGCAAGATAAGTTAACTGAGGCTTTTATCATTGAAATATGGACACGATTACTGCCTCACAATGTCTCAGTTTGAACAGAATCACTTGGTATAGTTGCTTGTCTCCAAGATGATCACCTTCAATTCCTTCCCTCTCTCTCTAGTCATGCATTTTTCCACTATAGATTGAGTCTATGCCTTCCCTCCTCTTGAGTCTGGGCTCCTCTTAACAACTTTCTTAATCAATAGAATACATGGACTTTTAAAAAAATTTGTCCTCTTGAGATATCTTCATACACATACAGTCCATCCAAAGTATATAATCAGTGGCTCACAATATCATCACATAGTTGTGTATTCATTGCCATGATCATTTTTAGAACATTTGCATCACCCCAGAAACAGAAATAAAAAGAAACAAGAAAACCCCATCTATCCCATACACCTTACGCCTCCTTCTCATTGACCGCTAGTATTGCAATCTACCTAATATTTTTTAGCATGTATTCCCACCCCCCATCATTTATTTATTTATTTCTATTTATTTTTTTACTCATCTATCCTATCCATACTCTGGATGAAGGGAGCATCAGCCACAAGGTTTTCACAATCACATGGTCATACTATAAAAGCTATATAGATATACAATCATCTTCAAGGATCAAGGCTATTGGAATACAGTTCAGCAGTTTTAGATATTTCTGTCTAAAAACTAAAAAGAAATATCTATATTATGCACAAGAATAAACTCCAAAATAATTTGAAATCTCCCAGCCAGTGAAACTTTATTTTGTCTCATTTCTCTCTTCCCCCTTTTGGTCAAGAAGGCTTTCTCAATCCCAACATGCTGGGTCCTGGCTCATCCCCAGGAGTCATGTCCCACATTGTCAGGGAGATTTACACCCCTTAAAGTCAGTCCCACAAAGGAGAGAGGGTAGTGAATTTACCTATCGAGTTGGCTTTGAAAGAGAGGCCACATCTGAGCAACAAAAGAGATTATCTGGGGATGATTCTTGGCTATAATTAAAAATGGGATTAGTTTCTCATTTTCGGGAATAAATTTCATAGAGGCAACTTGAAACAAGTTGCAAGCAAGGGCTTGGCCTATTAAATTGGTTGTCCCCAATGCTTGCAAGAATATCAGGAATTCCCCAGATGGGGAAGTTTAATATTTCCTAGTTTTTCTCCAGGAAAACTTTGCAAGGAGACTTTGCAAATACTTTTTTATTCTCTGCCCAAATCACTCTGGGCTGTAATCAGGACATTACACTAACCTATACAAGCCAACATGATCTCACTCCCTATTCAAGCTTCCATGTAATTATGATGTTCAAGTAAACTGACCATACAAGTTAAATTAGATACTGTGCTACTAAAAATATAAATTTTGCACCAACTAAACATTTCTTCTTTTGGTCTCACACAGAAGATGAAGTTTTAAAATATGGACCATATCATCCTTTGCCCTGTATTCTGATTTATCTTAGTCATATCCAGATCAGCTTCATTTGTATCTCTAGTTGAAATCTGACCACTTTTTCAACTTTTTTAAGAGTTACTTTATGGGGTAATGCTGACTTTCAACTCTGAGTCTCAGGTGTCAAAAAATACCTGAAGTTCCAGGGAATGACCAGGTTATACACATAGATCTGAGCATCACAGAATTTAGAAATAACAGTTACAACTCTGAAATAGATGTGACTTCTGTAAGAGCTTACAATCTAAGAACTTTTACAATATGCCTCAACCTGATAGCCTATGCTCTCTATTTCAATTCTCTGAGTTATACATGGACTTTTGAGGCTAAATTATAAGAAGCTTTGCAGTTTCTGCTTGGACCTCTTTGGATACACTCTTGGAACCCTTATTCTGGGAGAAACCAGCCACCACATAAGAAGTATAGCTAACCTACATCTACCAAGGAGAGAGCAATGCCAGCCAGCCCCCATCTTGGACACTCCAGCCTCAGCAGGTGCCACATGGAGAAGAATGGAAGCCCAGCTGTTAGGGAACAAAGACAAGTGTTCCCTGCTGTGCCTTACCTGAATTTCTGACCCACAACTTCATGAGCACAATAGATAGTTGCTGTTTTACTCCACTAGGTTTTGGAGTGATTTGTTACCTAGTAATAGATTGCCAGAACATATGACATACAATCCTGTGAGCATCTTGAGGTTAGAAATATTATTCATCTCTCTACTCATAGAATATAGAACATGGTACATGGCCGGCATCAATATTGGTTGTTGACTAAATAAACAAATGTGCAAATGTCTGAATGAGATATTTGTAAAGCACAATAAAATTAAGCCTCCTAAATCTTTAAGTATCTCTATTTTCCAAATATCTGAAAGAGTAGCTCATTTCTGACCTCCCTGAAAAGAGAAAGTTATTTCTGTGGTCTGTATTGGGACTGGCCTTATGCCATTGGATGCCCCAGACATGCTGAGCACTTTTAATCCAAGGAGAGAGTTCTCCTCTGTACACAGAGTCCTCAGCCACTGGTCATGCTACTAAACAAGAAAAAATACATCAGTGACTCTTCTCTACAGAATACTCTTGGACTGTGTTTTAATAACAGTAGATATTTACATAGGACTGCTATGTGACAGGTACTTTTCTAAGCGCTTTACAAAGATTAACTCATTTAATATTCACAGGTCTCTGAGATAAGCACTCTTATAATTCCCATCTTACAGCTGAAAAACTGAGACATGGAGAAATTAAATAACTTGCACAAGATCCTGCAGCTAGCAAGTGTGAGAATTAAACCAGACAGCCTGTCTCTGGCAGATGTGCTTTATTCATGCTGCTGCCTACCTCTCTGGGCAGTCATGCTACTTGTGACACCAGAAATCTTAATGTTTGGGAAGATATGGCAAATTTTATTTAGAAGAAGGAGGAGGAAGAGGAGCAGGAGGAGGAAGAGGTGGAGGAGAAAGAAGGAAGAAGGAAGAAAAATGTCCGCCTCTGTGCTCATAGTCAAAACTTTAACCTTTCAGTGCCCTTAGCATTACATTTAATTTGGGGCTTTGGCTTCAAGCAAATAACATTTCATTTTTTTTTAGAGCATTAGAGACGCTTCAGAAAATTATGTCCTTTAAGTACCATATTGTGATGTTATGATCAATTGTCTTTTTATTTATAGAAGTAAAATTTTTCATGCTGTGTCTGAATATGCTAAATAGATCGTGGCTTTTGGGGGGCACGAGAAGGTCTCCTTGAGTAGTCAAAAGCCAGTAACCTAAGTTGAGCTTTCAAAGACTCATTGAATCCTAAATGCATTTTCTAGTTTTTAAATCTAGGAACAAAACCCTGACATTGTAGGTAAATTCATTCTGAGGAAACTGTTGGTCCACAGGGATTGCATTGTCAGCATTTGAACAGAATACTAATAAGAAGTATTAGCCTATTTTAAATAACTCTGTGACTCACCTAAAAAGCCCCAAACCATACGCATGACATTTAAATGGAGATACAAATGCCATAGCATAGAGATTTATCTCACTTCAATGACCACCCTTCCTAAGTCACAAAACCCTCTAATTTGAGGTGTACCAAAAATAGAATTAGTATATATGGAGCCATAAATTAGCTGTTTCCATAAATAGGCACCACTTTGTCAAGGACTCCAGTGTAGCACTAAAAAGTCACATAATGCTATGGCCATGTTTTGATGCCAAGAAAATTTTAATCGCTATTCTGGTGGCATTTTTATGGCATTTTCGTGCCATAAAAAGAAAATCAAATTATTTTCTAGTTATTTCTAATTTCACTGATTTTTAAATGTCACAGTGAACAAATTTAAATCACTTCAGTGTTGTACAGGAAAAGTATGGGAAGTACTAGGAAACAATTTCAAGAGCTTCTCTGTATCCCATGAAATGACCACAAAATAAGAAAAGGTCCTTGGAGAAGACAGACTACCCCTTTGTGCCAAACAGGAAACATCTAGTTCAGCGTAGAAAAAAACTCCTGAAAAAAATAGAAGCAAAGGCAATCTTCAAATTACTGAATGCACTTTGCCACTATCCTCATTTACCCTTTCCCCTTTATCTTCTCCAAACTCGTCTGATTTCCTTCCGATATTCTCTATATATCACAAAAAGGAAAAGCATTTTCCTACAACAAATGCACTCAGATTTCTACCTTCAATGCAGGTAATTATGAAAACAAAAGGAATTCAAAGAAGATTCAAACAGGAAAAGCAGGACCTTGAAAAGGAGGCTGAAGCCATTAAAATCAAGCATTAAAATCATCAAGCTATGTGATTTAGCACAAGTCTTTTAATATTCCTGGACCATAGTTTCTTCTGCAAAATGAAATTAATATAGTTTGTCTCACAGATTGTTGTAAAAATCAAATGGGATTATCCCTTTAGCCCATTGTGTACATCAGATGCCATGTGGGATCTTATTTAAAACACTGCTCCTCCCCTTTATCCAGTGTATAGACAGATGAGTAAGAAAATGAAGACAAAAATAACTAAGTAATGAGGGGGATAAAGAGTATGGGATGTTTTAGGTATTCTTTTTTACTTTTATTTTTTATTTTTTGGAGTAACGAAATGTTCTAAAATTGATTGTGGTGATGAATGCACAAGTATATGGTGATATTGTGAGCTGTTGATTGTATACTATGGATGATTATATGGTATGTGAATATACCTCAATAAAATTGCATTTACAAAAAAGAAAGACTGTTACTAAACTCTTTCCAAAGGTGTAGAGCCTAAAATTTCTTTTTTAAAGGGGGATAGCAAGCCAATATTGGGGAGCTATTAAAAGCAAAATTAAGCAAAAATGAGAACTTCTTCTTGATGCAATTGGAAGGATGGAAAAATAATTGAACCAGGAATAAGAGTTAATGTTTAATAAATGTAATTGAAGACTTTGAGTGGACCAAATCACCGTTGTTCCACCTAAAGTCATCGTATTCCATCAGAGATAAGCCTCCCACATTTTGAAAAATATCAACCAAGAGGATCCTCCTACTTCTGACATTTTATCATCCTTGATGCTAACTGATATAGCCAAAGTCACAACTTAAAGTCCATTGTGAAATTGGGTTTAAAATAAGGATTCTCTGTGTCTTTCAGCTCTCTTAATCACTGAAGTCCACATCAATTGAGCAGCACATCATTCCCTAATTTTTACAAAGTGACAGACTGGATGCAGCCCTCAGTTAATGACCTCAGGGAACTGGGATTTCACAACAGATGGTTGGCAGTGGGAAACAAATTTTGAGTTGTTCTCAAAATTAAACACCTGCAGACCAATGATTGGATCTATCAAGTGGCTAATGAGGAGAGCCCCTTCTGTTGGTAATCATGTACCACATTTATGTAGACTTGATATTGTAATGAACTCTCCAGACCCATCCACATGGGTTACCTGTCAAATAGACACATGCCAAGGTGTGAGTGCTTCAAGAGAATTCATTACAGCACAAATGTGACCATGTCACTCTTTCTTCCCCTCTTAAAACCCTCAATGGCTTCTCATTGCCCGGGGAATAAAACCCCAAATTGCCAAAGTCCTGCATGATCATGCTCACCCCCTCCACAGCCCCATCTTGTTGCACTCTTTCGTTTGCTGTCTTTGCTCCAGCCGTACTGATCTTCTTTCACTTCCCCCAAAGTCAGGCTGTCCGTAGTGTTTTGTCTGCCTAGAATGCTCTTATCCAGCCCCACTGCCCACCAACCATACTAATGTTCATTCACTCAAGTCTCAGATAAATTATCCCTTCCTCAGAGAAGTCTTCCCTGAACACACTAGATTATTAGATCATGTCCATTTGTCACAATCTTCTCTACTTCTTTACCTCTGTCATCACAATTCAAATTGTTAATGACTATCTTCTTAATCCATTGGAATGTGAGCTCAATGAGGGCCGAGAGTGTGTTTATCTCATCTGCCCTTTGTATCTCTGTCACTTACCATAGTACCTGGCACCAAATAAACCTTCAGCAAGCATTCATTTGAATGAATGAATGAATGAATGGTTTCAGGCTGATCCACAGCTGGGACCGCAGTGTCCACCAGAATAACTTAGCTAATTTGAGGAAAGATCTGGTATTATTTTTCCAACCTATATCTCTACCATCCTCTTTTTCTAAATGTTTTATTTTTGATGGAGATCTCCCTGGGAGAAGAAATGGTAACCCAATCCTCCATCCAACTAGATGACCTTCCAGGATCCTTGGTACGACTTTTTCATGGTGAAGGGAAAGCCTCTCTCCTTGAAGTAGGATCACCCTAAAGCCCAACCTAGTGGGCTCAGGAAATTTTTCACACAGCCCTGGAGCACAGTAGTCCACTGATATGAAGTCATATTCAAACCTCCCATCTTGCTCTCTTCAAAGGAACAATATCTGTCTAGCTTTCATGTTAGAGGAAATTTGCAACTTTCTGCTGAAGCAACCATAGCAATGAAGAGAGGCAGGGCTGTAATGGAAAGAGTACTATACAGGAAATCAGAACTAGGTGCAGTTCTCTCTCTGCCACTTAATTACTGTGTCACCTTAAGTCATCTGGTTCTTTCTGGCAAAAAAAAAAGTCCTGTCTGTGAAATGGTATAAATCTCTTGCCCATAGAGTTGCTGTGAGTACCATATGAGATAATAGTATTTTACTATTTAATCTGGGGGTTGCTGGTACTTAATTATGAAAGCAATTTATAAACTGTAAAATATAAGGTAAATTATGTTGGTTTTGCCACTGGTTCTTCAGAATAGCCTCACCTTCCTGATTTTGAACAGTATTTATTAATAGTAAAGTGGGTTTTCATTCCCTGCTATTTGGTGGCAGATAGAGATATTACAACAAATTGATGATGGGAGACGAGTTAAAAATTACTTGTAATTGATCTGTATTCAAGAAGTGATTGAGCATTGATTGGCTATAATGCACCTCCCTTGTTCTCATTCATTCTTCTATAGTATAAAAACTTTTTTTTTTTACTACAGGGGCCGATATTATACCTCCTTAGGTATCAGACACATTCACTGATATAGAGCAAAAAGCTTGCTGTAGGTGCAGATGACCTGTAATTCTTCATAAGCTACCATCTATAGGGTATGGTTTTAGAGGAAACATAATCTTCTTTCTGCTCATTGATCCTTGAAAATCTCTTAATGAGATTTTCTTTCCACAATTAGAGATGAAATTTTAATCTCCTTCAGAACAGTATTGTAGTAAATTCTTACTAAGATGTGAATGATTGATTGAAGGCATTTTTTGATAAGGGAACCTGAGGGAAAAGAGCACCTTAGACACATGTCACGTAAGAGAGAGATTAGAAAAAGAACAAAATCGAATTCCTTACTTTACTCTTTTATGTTCTGGGACATTAAAATGGTTCTGTTTCAAAGTGCACCATTTTTAAAATGATCACAGTCAAAATAACTATTGTGAGAAAAAATACAGGAAAAAATAACCCCTCTCTAAAGCGAACCTTCGTAATGCTTTCTTGTGTTGCAATAATATTTCTCAGAAATAATGCTGACATGGAAAAGAATGAAATGTGACCCCCACTGCACCGCATACAAAAAAAGAAAAGATACGTGTGCTGAATGGAAGCTGTGTTGACCTGTTTGGGATATTCTTTTTTATCCTGCAGACTTATAAATGAATCTTTGAGGGACCAGCTGTTGGTGACCATACAGAAGACGTTCACATACACTCGCACCCAAGCTCAGCATCTATTCATCATCCTCATGGAGTGCATGAAGAAGAAGGAATTGGTATGTAAGCTGTGCCCCTGGGGGTGGCAGCGCCCTCACCTTCCCTCTGTGTGGTTAGCCACTTTCTGGAATCATGCACCAAGTAATTTTGCTTTCCGGTCAAGTTTATAATGCTCATCAGATTCCAATGGCTCCTGCAGTTTCCTCCCCAAAATAGCCAAGACACTGCTTTTTCTGCCCTGGATTTAATGACGTATGTACAGTGGGGGGTTTTAGCATCATTTCCTTTTGGAGCTCATCCAAATGCTTCTGATTGCTTCAACCAGATGAGTTGAAGAGACAAAATAGATTCTTCCTGGAAAGTGTGTCGGTTGATCCTCTCTTAGATTCGGGGTTTCGCTTTGCTTATGAGTAGTGAAGCACTAATGTGCTTTGTGTCACACAATGTCAGCAATGCAGGGCCCAGGCTAATATGCTGATCCACACAGTTGGGAAATGGAAAAAGGAACCCAAGGACTGCTGAAAACTTCTGTAGTTTTTGAAGTGTCCTCCAACAGCTTCTGAGATGTTTCTTACATCTGGACAAAGTGTTTTCAAAGGAGACACCCTGGCAGAGTGAATATACACAGCATGAGCCAGTATTTAAGGAGCACTTGCTATGCGCCAGGCAGGGTGCTAAATCATTTACCTATATTACCTCAGGTGATCTTTGTGACTATTTCCAGTGTAAGAGCTACAGTTATTACCCTTATTATATGTATGAGGAGACTCAAACTCACTTGATTAGTAAATGAAGAACCAGGACTCAAAACCAGTGGTGTTTAATCTCTTTGGGAAGCAGTGTTATTCAGATATTGTCTGGTTGAGGCACATGTGGTGAATCGTCCACTCTGGGTAGATTTCTGCCTGTCTTGAGCAAGCGGAGACCATCCTCAAAGGTCAGCAGAACCCACATGCTGACAGGGAGGCAAAGGAGCAGTTTAAATCCAACCTGGCCCCACTCAGGCTTTGGACAATCTTAAGTCTGCCAGGGCATGGTGGATGATTGTCTCTGGGAGCTTCAAAGAGGCCCCAGGCCCAGACCTTAAAAGTCTCAACCACAGGAGATAGATGGGGTATAATGGGCTGAGAAGCTTTCCACAAGCTCCCCTGCTGGACTGTCAGCTCCTCAAGAGCCGGAACTGTCCTGTCTCATTCACGACATGATCCTGTGCCTAGGACAGTGCCTGGCACACACAGATACTCTCTAAGACCTTCTGGGGAGGGGGGGGAGGACAGAATGGGGGAGGGTAGAAGGAGGGAGGGAAGGAGGGAAGAATGGAGGGAGTGTTCTAGTTTGCTAGCTGCCAGAATGCAACACACCAGAGACGGATTGGCTTTTAATAAAAGGGGATTTATTTTGTTAGTTCTTCAGAGGAAAGGCAGCTAACTTTCCACTGAGGTTCTTTCTTACGTGGAAGGCACAGGATGGTCTCTGCTGGTCTTCCTCCAGGCCCCTGGGTTCCAACAACTTTCCCCGGGGTGACTTCTTTCTGCATCTCCAAAGGCCTGGGCTGAGCTGCGAGTGCTGAGATGAGGAATGCCAAGCTGCTTAGGCTGTGCTACTTTGTGTTCTCTCATTTAAGCACCAGTCAATTAAGTCAAATGTCATTCATTGCAGCAGGCACGCCTCCTAACCGACTACAGATGTAATTAGCAACAGACAAGGTTCACATACCATTGGCTCATGTCCACAGCAACAAAACTAGGTACACTCACCTGGCCAAGTTGACAACTGAATCTAACTACCACAGGGAGGGAGAGGTGGAGAAGGAAAAAAGGGTTAAGGAGGGAAGAACCGAGGGGGAGGGAGGCAGTATGGAGAGAACTTCTCAGTTTGACATTTAGACAAAGCAGAATTGATTAGAGTAGGCAAGTCCTGTCTTCAGAAAGCAATCCACAAGGCCTTTGTGAGAAACTTTGGAACACTTCCAGGTTTGGACAGGGTGGCGTGGAGATGAGGAGAACGGGGACAGACAACCCCTCTAATGCTGGAGATACCCTCATCCCCACCCCAGAGAAGAGCCAGTGTGCAGATGGGCCACTTACTCAGGACTGCTGTGGTCCCAGGAGAGCCTCCACGCACCCTGAGAGTGCTGGTGGCCACCCTTCTCCCACCCCTAACTGGTTGGCCTGCCTCATTTCTGTTTCCATGCTTCCTCTGCCCGAGAAGCAAAAATCCGGAGCTCTGGCATGCCACAGCGTGGGTTTTCCTCTGATTGAATACTTGTGGTTTCCCAACACTAAGCCCTGTGTAGATGGTTAAATCTTATCTGAACTCTACTTTTCAGCAGTCCTACAGATCTCCTAGAAAGGCAGCTGAAATTAAAATTCAGGCCAGTAAGTAATCATAACACCAAAATGAGGCTCAATTTACCTCTTTAGACATTTCATGGGGCTGTTCCATGGGATTCCACCTGATAATTGTCCTCTCACCTCATGTCCCCGCTGGAAAGGTCCATTGCCTATTTGAGGTAATGTGAGGTATTTATTGTAAGAACTGTGAAGTATTCCTAGCTCAAGACTAAGGAAATATCTTCTGTACAAGCTAAAAACTCTCCCCATCTGGCCAGAAATAAATTAGGAATTAAAAAAGTACTTGTAAATTAAAATCATTTCCATTTTGAGAGTTATTTATTTGCAGAGATAGCACTGGATGCTTTAGAAATGTAGTGGGCATGAGGTAGGCATTATTTTTCTCCTTTTGCAGAGGGCAGGGGAGGAAACCGAGGCTTAGCCAGGGGAGAAGATCTGCACACAGCCACCTACAGCCCAGCTGGGCTGACATGCTGTACAACTGAAGCATCTTCCACTCACCAGGCTGCATAGCTTAGCAACCAAAATAAGGAAGCTTTGCATAGAAGAGTTCCTCTTCTCTCTTATATCCTTCAAGTTGCTGTTAATTCCCTTTACAAACCAAATGGGATATAATATTCTGAAGTCAATCGTTGTTTACCAAGTTCAGCTAAGGGATTTGGTTCTATAGGTGATCTAACATCATTCTCATCCCATCTTCCTATTAACTTACAGAATAAAAATTGCCATCTGGATACATGTTTAGCTGATGAGACCTGGGATTCGTAGAAAATATGCCTTGCTGGGCCCTTTCTGGAGCCCTTGTAGGTGGGAGAGCCTCTCAGGGCATCATCGCAGAGAGTCTTATTGTCCTTCTACACATTTTGTCAAAATGCTGAAGAAATTCTATTCTCTGCTTACTCCCACCTTGACGCAAAATAGTATCTCATAACCTTTCATCTTCTGTGAAGATGTATCTACCTAGAAACCAACATGTCAGCTAAGTTCCATCATTGTTATCAAGTAAAAAATAAAAAATTAAAGAAAAAATAACTGTTCTAGGCAGCATATGAGCTTGGACCAAATTTAAGGGATCAGAACTGAGTGGTCCTCATTCTCTTCTTTCTCAAGAGGAGTCTGGTCATAAAGAACATCTAACCAGGGAAGAGCGAACACCAATGCCCAGTCTGGGCTGATTGTGTTGTATAGCAATCATGGAGCCTTTTAAGTTTAGAGGAGAGGGCAGTGCCAGCTCCTTCTTTCTGCTGCTGCCTCCCAGAGACCCTGTCTGCCTTCTGAGCTCCTGCACAAGCCCCACCAACAACCATCATTTGTAACCCACCAACCCCAGGCTGGGGCAATACATGTGCTGTCCGCACATTGGACTTAACAGTGTAAGCCCCATGGTAGTTGTGGCACTAAGCAAGTCATGGTGATGCTGGCATTGGCCCAGCTCCTGGTTCACCACCTTCCATTTCCACACTGATAGATCTTCTAATTACCTGACTCCCCTTGCAACTGCCTCACCTCCCTTGGTCCAATGCTGTTCTTCTTTCCACAATTTCACAGTCACATCCCCAAATCATGTCTCCACTCAACATATGCTCTTCCAAATTCCGAGACTCTAAGCTCAAATCCCTCCAAATACAACCTCCCTACATTCTCCCCTCCCACCCCTTCTTTTATATAGAAGCTGAGCTTGGATGCCAAGCTCCTCCGTAATTCACCACCATGATGTCTCCTGAGATAACCTATGTGGAAGGTTATTTTAAATTTCATTTTTCTTTTCTCTATGCCTAGTTGTGACTCCACACTTTTTATATCAATTCTTTCCTCATCTTGATTCTCCCATCTATCTGTCTCTCTGCCCTGTGTGCCTAATGCTCCGCTATAATATTCTTGAGTATAGAGAAATATAATGGTATGGGCTTCAGTGATTGTGGGCAATCCTTATATTCGTCGGCAGTCAATAGCTTCTCCTTTTCCCTCTGATCATTGTTCTGAGCCTTTTGCATTCCTCAACAAGTTTTGAACCATATCCAATTCCTTTTATTCTATTAATGTATTTTAAATGCTAACCCTTTGTCGGTTATGTGTGTAGCTGATATCTTCTCCCAGTTTGAACTTATCTCTTCACTGTATTTATGATGATAAGCAAAAATTCTCAAATTTGACATAGTCAACTTTATCAACCTTTTTAATATTTGCACTTTTTGCTTCTCGTTTAATAAACCTTTCCCTGTTCTAAGATCAAAAAGATATTTTTCTATACTTTCTGATAAGATTTATATAGTTTCACCTTTCACCCTAAATTTCTGACCCAACTAGAACTGATTTTTTTTTATATGGTAGGAGGTACCATCCATGAGTATGGACTAACTGACTCACACTATTTATTGAATGGTCCATCCTTGGATCACTTACATGCAGTGCCAGTTCTGTCATAAATCGTTTCCATAGGTGCCTAAGTCTTCCTGAATTCCCTATGTGTCTATTCCTGCACCAGTACCATATTTTCCTAATTAGTATAGCTGTGTGATGAGTTTTTGGTGTGTGGTAGCGCAATATCCCTCCTTGTTAGTCTTCCTCATGATTGTCTGCTATTTTAGCCCTTTGCGCTTAGGTATAATTTGAAAACCAGCTCATCAAATCTCTCTCACACACACATGCACGCATTGTTGGGATTTGGAGTGGAGTTGCCTTGAACCTATAGATTTATTTCCTTCACTCTCAACAGAAGACCAATCCTTGAAAAACTCAAAGGGCCCAACTTTAAACTCCCCAACATCCTTCTCCTCTACCCCACGTGACTGTATCTTGACCTGTGTTCTTCTCCTCTCTGAGATCAGAGGAAGAAGGTCAGCTAAGATGATTCTCTAAACTTAGGCTACACATCCCATCACTTTGCATTTCCTCTGTGATCTTGCCCTAGAAATTACACAGCTCTGGAACAATGTCCCTCTTAACTGCTCCCTCTCTGTTGATTTCTTATCCTTATCTTTCCCACCGTCCTAAAACTTCAGTGGGCTCTTCTGCTCTTCCTTTGAGTTCTCTAAGCCGTTTCTCCTCCCCTTTCCCTTGTCATTCTCATTGCTTTCATCCATAAATGTAGACATTCCCTGGAGCTTTGCTTAGTCCTTTTTTCTTAGTATCATTTTCCAGAGAAGTGATTTAAAATTTCCCACTGTGATTACATCAATTTCTCCTTGAAACTCTATCAATTTTTGGTAATTTTGTGATTACATTATTAGAATCACAAACTTTAGACTACTTATATTTCCTAGTGAGTTAGTTTTCTATCATTATGCAGTGACTTTATTTATTCTTGGCAATGCCTTCATCTTGCATTTCGGGTTGTTTGACATTAATATGTTAATACACCAGTTTCTTTCCGTTGCTACTTTTGCCTGGTAAAAACATTTTTCTCTATTTTATTTCAAACTTTAGTGTCCTTATGTTTTAGATGAGTGTCCTAAAAAGCACATATTGCGTTTACTTTTAACATATTAGAACCACTATTTTTTTAGATAGTAAATTTAGTCTTTTTGCATGTATTCTATGCTATTTACCCTGCATAACTTTTAAAGTGTTATTTATTCATTCATTCATTAAGATAGGTGGTCTCAGGTGCTGATTCTGGTTTAACTATTTTGCTGGGACAATAAAGTTGCTTTTGACACCCTGGAGTGGCCTTTTCTTCTTTGTGATCTCACACGCCTCTCATTGACTTCATCAATAATCTCTTTGGAAACCATTCACAGAAATAGAGCTCTGGCCCTAACCTTCCTCTCCCAATTTCCACAACCACAGTCGTAACTTTCAGTTGGATGTCTTACTTGGTTGTCCCATCCTTACTTCAAACTCTACACGTCCAGAAACAGAATCAACCTTTCCAGTATCCTCAAGCACCCACAACCACACGCAAAGCCCCTCTTCCAATGCCTTGCCTTGATGCTACTGGTCCTCCATCCCCTCAAGCTTTAACGCTTTGCCTCTTCCCTTTTCCTCACGGCACCAGCAGGCGACCCCAACCAATCAGTTGCCTAGTTATTTTGATTTTCTTTTGACTGTGTTTCTCATGTTTGCCTCCTTTACTACTCTCATTCCGATCCTCATTTTTCTTCACCTGCCCCATTTCACTGGTTCCCTACCAGCCCTCAGGACCTCCTCATTCTCCTCCCTACAAGTCACCCCATACATTGGCTCCAGGTTTGATCTTCTTGTGACCCAGTTTTGATTTTGTCACTCTTTTGCCCAACTATTTGCAGGGAATTCTTTTTGTTACTGATGAATGCCCAATCTATTTAACCTACAGTTTTAGGTCCTCCGCAGTCTGAATGTGTCCTGGGATATCAGCCCAGCACTCCCCACTAATTTCCTTCACCATCAAATGGTGATCAGGCTTTCCAAACTTCTCATAGTTACTTATATCTAAAAAAATCATTCTCTCTTGCTTGTTCAAATTGTGTAGACCTGCAAGCATCCCAGCTGTGACATCGCCCAATTATTTATTATGTTTTCCAACAGAGAAGTGCATGGTATAATCTTACAGTTGCCTGAAAACCTATCTCCAAACCATTTATTGGTGGAGGCCTTCAGGTGTCATTGCTTACAGATGGTCCCTGATATGCTTTATTATATGTGTAACTTCTGCTAGATTAGCGGTTATTATGACTTGGAATAAGTAGTAATTATTTTAAATAAGATATCTGGCATGAAAGCAACTGATCTGGTGATTGGTTAAAAAAAGAGAGAGCAATTTTGATAATTACCCATTCGATCTATAACTGGGTCAAATGGACATTATACATTATCCTTCTCTTACACCAATGAAATATTCATATGCCAGATTCCTTTTCCCATAAAGGTGAAATTTAAGCCCATAGTTAATTATGTTGCAGGGTTTAAAAAAACAAAACTAAAGCTTTGTGCTAATTTATTGTCTTTTCCAAGATGACCTCAATTAGTCCTACCTGATAGATGGAATACAGGAAATAATCTGAATTTTATTCTTCTTGCCCTAGAAACTAGAACACTTTGTAGTTTTCCTACTTTATTATTATATGTTTTTGGCAAGTTTCTCTGTGACTCTTAGTAACTAAATTAGTATTTATTATTTCTTAACCCTATCTTATATTTCCAAAATGAGGTAGCACTCCAAATACTTATTTCAGGTTTATATTGCATACTGAGTGTTTATTGGAGAGTTCATATTCTGAATGTAAAAGAGAAAAAATGAACTGTCTAATCATAATTTATATGGTAAAACTGATTTAAATTTTTAATTTCCTGAGTACTTCTTTGGGGCCTTTGTAATGCATTTCACAGCCTATATGGTATAGTAATACAGGCTTTCTTCTTATCTTCCTTAACTGGTTCTCTTTTGCAATAATAATTCTAAAATCAAGAAGCAAACATTGCAAATAGAGTATTAAGTACATTTATCCAGTCCATCAATTCAGGATGCACAAGAACGATAAAATAATAAAATTTCCTTAAACCTCTCCAGTTAGCAAGCTTGCAAGGACCATGTGTAACCAGTACACATGGAGAAAAGGTGGTTTGAGGAATTTAAAGGGGAATTGGCATCTGCCTTTATTTGGAAGTTTATGGACACACAACTTAAGAAGCTAAATTTAAGGGAGAGGTCATTGTTATATCTTAGCAGCTAAAACTGGAGCACCTTATTATCACCACATTCCAACTTGGATAAGATACCTCAATGTAAGGAAAAGCTAAGGACATAGGAAGTGTGTAGTTGGCATAAATAGAAGTCGGGATATTATATTAGGTCATCAGGTTTGCATCATTTTTAGTAACATCTCTATAGCATTTGATGCTGTCAACCTCCTCTACCTTCTTCAAAGGTAATTTCCAAGGATTCCATGAGGTGAGTGTTGTTTATCAAGGGATCAGTTCTTGGCTCTTTTTCCTTCCTTTCACTATTATGACTTCAATATTATTTTAATTTAGACAGCTCCCAAATGCTAAATATCTAGCCTTGTCTTCCTCCAAGCTCTTGCATTTTCAAATACCATGCTGTCATTCATATACTCATTCTTCTTTGCTTAGACTATTACTATACTAGGCTTGTCTCTCAAGATCCAATAACCCACAATAATTCAGCCTATGCAAGTACAGGAATTGGCAAACTTTTCTATAAAGGGTCAAATAGTAAATAGTTTAGGTTTTGTGGGTCACATAAAGTCTCTGCTGCATATATTTGTTTTGTTTTTTTATTTGTTTCTTTTCAAAAATCAATGCTTTAAAATGTAAAAACTTTTCCCAGCTTGCTGACCATAGAAAAATAGGCCATGTGATGAATTTGGCTGTGGCCCATAGTTTGCTAGGCTCTGCTGTACAATAATGCCAGGTTCTTGTTGAAATGCAGATCTAGTCATATCACTCCTTTAAATGTAAAGTATGGTGTTCTTGCCTGTCATTCCAGTCTTAAGTTCCATTGGTTCTTTATGGACTCTTCATGCTAACCCTCTTCTTGCTAGTCCCTGCATTCATTCTGATTTCCTACTTCCCTGCCTTTGTTCAAGTTGAGAGACTTCTTTTTAGCCAAACGAATGCACACAAACTATAACACATGCACACATACACACAGCTGAAATACACTTAACTCCTTTCTGTGTCACTCTCTTGTGGTACTTATTATTTATACCTTAAGTTATTTGTGTACACCTCTGCCTTCCTAAGTAAGCTCTTCAAGAATAGGACCTACGTCTGATTCATCATTCTATCTCTTTCTGCTTCACTCACACATCCCTAGTGGTACTTAGTACATGGCAAACACTCAATAAATCTCTGTTTAATGGATGAGTGAAGGAATGAATTCAGACAAACATACATTCATGGGATGATACATATCCAGTGTCCGTAAATTGCTTTAAAATCTCCATTAACACAGTGGCACATCTCCTTAGGGGTTTACAGATTTGGTTTATGGGTTTAGAGTTGACTGAAGTCCAGCTGTTTAAGTTGCTGGACCTACATGAGGGAGTCTAATGTGGTGATGACGAGGGCAAGCTCTAGAAGTCGACAAACCTGCTTCACCACTCAAGTGGCTTAACCACTCCATTAAGCCTCAGTATCCTTGGTTTAAAATAGCGATATAATTAATATTCATTTGATCTAGTACTCCCCAAACTTGGGGCCGCCTCCTACCTGGTCCAGACTATACTTCGATTCTTTTTACCAAAAGTCAAGTATCAAGACACCAAAGATTAAAACTGGCCTGAGGGTTTCACATGCCCTATATTCCCAACGAGATGCAATGTCCAGCGGTATCCAGATGTTACTCACATGGCTTCCCACCCTCAGCTTGAAGGTTCCCTTCTTCATCTCCAAAGGTTTTTGGCTGTGTGGACTCTCATGGTTCTTGTGGCTCTCTCCTCTTGTGGCTCTATCGCTCTCCAAAAACGCTTCCTCTTTTAAAGGATTCCAGTAAGCTAATAAAGACCCACCAGAAATGGGTGGAGTCACATCTCCCTGTAATCAAAGGTTAATACCCACAATTGAGTGTGTCACATCTCTGTGGAGATAATCTAATCAAGCTTTCCAGCCTATAGTGCTGAATAGAGATTAAAAGAACTGGCTGCCTCCATAAAATGGGTTGGGATTAAAACATGGCTTTTCTAGGACACATAATCCTTTCAAACCAGCACACATACATGGCTTCATCATTCCCCAGAGCAGCCTTCCACACTAGTATGAGACTGACCGTGTGTCAGTGATGCCACATCTGGATGAGCTTTTAACCTTCTGAGTTAACAATTTCTGTTCACACTAAGTAGACAATAATGCATTTCAGAAAGTTGTCAGCTTGTAAATAGGCTGCAATCCAAGTATCTATTTCCAAAACCAGAATCCATTTTCTCACAAGGCAATGTGAATAATTTAGCAAAATTCCGATTTGCTAAAAAGAATCTGAGAACAAGAAATCAGAAAATACAATAAGAGAGAAGAAAAGATTGTTCACCCCCTTTCTTAGAAGCAGAACAGACTCTAGGCAGCTTGTTTTTAGTACTGGCTCTCTTTTCTCTGCAGCAATGCCCATATTTTGGTTCTTCTTTCTACAGGCCTAGAGGATGGTGGTGGGAGCTTTGTAAATCCCCTTTAGACACCCTACAAGGACTTCCTTCCTTCCTTCTCCAGACTTAACCTATCTCCCACCTCCTGCAATTCCATTTCCTCACTGCAAAGGAGCTCATTTGGTATCTGGAGCCAGCCACATCATTGCATTCACATTCTGTATGCAGGACTGACAGTTTTTTCACCTTTATAACATACCTGAACTTTCAATAGAGGATACATATTGATTCAACAGAACTATAGACTAGGGGACTTTAAGGTAATGTAATAGAGTGAAGGAAGAAATGGAAGCAGGAAGGGTGAAGAGGAGGATGGGGACATCTCATAGATTGCTGAGTCTTGTTCAGAAATCTTCTACTGATGTCAACTCTTGCATTCAAGGCATTTCCAAATTGTGCTTCCTACAGCATCTTGAGGGACACAGTTGTTAAAGGCAAAAAGTAAAAGAATCCCGAACATGTAAAACTCTGGCCCACTCTCTCTGTTTTAATTTCTCTTAGTTCTCTAACCATTTCTCAGTGACATTTCATTTAAACAAAGATGTTAGGACTAAATCACCACCACAAGTAGTCAGGTCTTTCATAGCTTATTCTCTTCTCCCACTTCTGGTTCCACAAATTTATTCAAAGTTTTGTTCTGTTTTGAGAGGGGCAGAGGGGAGTGGCGAGTAGCGGGGAGAGTGGATGGTAAGGGGTTCAGAGAGGCTGTTTAAACACATGGGTTGTAAACCAAGTGCCTGACCACAAATACATTTAGCTTTCTCTTCCTTGTATCTGGAAGACTCCCTATCATTGGAAATCATTCCCCCACACTTCCTTCCCTATTAGTATCTATGCTTCCTATTAAACATGATGCTCAGTAAATGGATACATTCATCGAATCCCAGGAAGTGACCCAGGGCCAATACCCTGATGTTGATCACATGTTGCCCAATTTTTCATTCCTAAAATTTATTATCTATCGTCACCAAACCCAAGCCTCAATCTGAGAAAATTATCCTAATTGGAGAAAACAAGCACACGCTGCCTGAAGATTATTGCTGCTACTAGTATTTCTCTTTTCTCTTTTGATTTATCTCCCTTACTTGGCCATCTTCTCCCATAGAGGGAATTCAAATAATTTACCTACAAATCTCTTCCTTTATATTAAACAGCATTTCTCTTATTTTTATCTTCTCATCTGGCCTCTCTCTCTCTCTTTGTATTTTCTTCGTTGCACTGTCCAATCCCACTGGGTTTTTGGTTAGTGGCTGTGGAAGATAGCTCATGCCTCACTCTAGAGCTAGTCCCTCATCCTTACTTCCAAAATGATGTGTCTACTTTGGCTAAGACTTCATTTACCCCTATCCCCATTGGCCAGAGCACTGGCCTGTGGCTGGTCACGTAATTGTGTTTCTTTAAAAAATATCAAAGAAAGATAGACACAGCATGAGGTTTGGGTGTTAAGAAACCACAGAGTAGAAGTTGGCACTTTGGCTGATTGGAAATGCTTGGGGAGCTCTAAAGCCACTGCTGCCTGGTCCCATCCCTTGGTTCTGTAGTAATTGGTCTAGGGATGTGACCAAAAAAAGTGAGCATGAAAACTTTAAAAGCTCCCCAGGTGAGACCCACTGATATGAGGGAATTCTTGCTTCTACACCATTACCACTTACACATTCTGTTTCCTCCTGTGCCTTTGAGTCTAGAGAAGGCCTGGTACTTTGCCACAAGGAGACAGTCTTCATTCTTTTTTTTAAAAAAGAAAAGTTCGCTTATATGAAACCCTCATTTTCCAAAGATACCATCAAATGAAGCATCGCTATACATTGAAAAGAAGCCTGGGGTGAGGGGTGGGGCTGAAGCAAAGAGAGCAGAGTAAGGAAGTTGGCCTCAAACAACTCGATTTTCAATATTGTGATCACATCCTTCTCCACACACTTGGCCACAGCTCCTAACAAGTGGTGAGGAGGATTGTTTTGGTTTTACTGTCCTACCACCTGCTCTTGGCACACACCAACGAGGAGCTATTCATGGAAACAAAACAAAACAAAACAAAACAGGAGGGAAATAGAGTCCCTGACTAGTGGAGGGAGGGAAGGAAGAGAATAAATTAACACCTAACATTTCCATTGCCTTCTGTAATTTTATCTTCCCCACAACACTAAGAGGCAAATAATATTGTTTCTATTTTTACAGACCAAACAAAGAAACAAAAAGCACTTGGGGAGAGGTAAATAATGTGCTCAGAGTCAATCAACTAGTAAGTGACCTGGTCAGGCCTTTGACCCCTCCTCCAGCCTTGCAGCTGTTGTCCATCCAAACTACTGCTCCCATTTGAAGATGAAACCAAGAGGCATGTTCTTATAGACAGAGAACATAGACTCTCCACATTTGAGTAAAAGAAAGTTCCATTGCTACTTCCCACCCACCTGGTTCCAGCTGGGAGGAAGGACAGGCCCTAGACCAGAGGGGAGTAAGGAATACAGCCCCGTCCCCTGCCTTGAGCCTCGAGAAGTGGAGATTGAGTTTTCCTGGCAGCATGTTGGCCTCCAAGGGAACCTGGGTCCATTTCCCTGGTTGGAGGAGAAGCAAAAATTCCACTAGCAGCTTGCAATGGGCACTGAGCATAAATGGAAAAGACTGGAGTGTGAGACCAGTTCATCAGGCCACCCAGAGAGGGCTTCTTTCTCCTCTTAGGGAGCTTGCAGGTACTTGCCCTGGCTCTCAAGGAGAGTGATGGGGGCATTCACAATATCCCACCCATCCTCTTGTAACAACATTAAGAACCAAGGTATTCATTTATAAAAGCTGCTGGAATGCAATATACCAGAAATGAGTTGGCTTTTATAAAGGGAACTTATTAAGTGACAAGTTTCCAGTTCTAATGACATAAAAATGTCCAAACTAAGGCATCCAGATAAAGATACCTTGACTCAAGAAAAGTTGATGGGTCTGGAGCACCTCTCTGTCAGCTGGGAAGGCACATGGCTGGCATCTGCTGGGGTCTTTGGCATCTGGTTTCAAACAGTTTCCCCAGGGACATTTTCTTTATACATTTCCAAAAGTCTGGGTCTCCTGTTGACTCCAAAGCAACTGTTCTCCAAGTGTTTGCAGCTGAGGTTTCTCCAAAATGTTTCCCCTTTTAAAGAACTCTAGTGAACTAATCAAGACCCACCTTGAATGGACATAGTCTCATCTCCATCTAATCAAAAGATCACACCATTATTGGGTGTGTCACATTTCCATGGAAATAATCCCATCAAATGATTCCACCCTCATAGTAGATCTGGCCCTACAAGGTTGGATTAGAAAAAGGACATGGCTTTTCTGGGGTACATGATAGTTTCAAACTAGCACAACCAATAAAATGCAAATGATTTGGATATAGGCAAACTACTGCACTATAACAACATGGCATCACCTTGTTTCCAAAACTTTAGGGGACAGGCTGCTAACCAAAGGGAGAAATCTCCTCAGAAGTTAGTACTTTCTTGGAGAGCTCAGGCTCTTAAAGAGATTTTTCCTGGGAATTGCTACCAATGACTTCACCTTGTGCCCCTCTGCCTCTTGCCTAAGCCATCTAGCCACACTGGTATTTCTGGCACTACCTCACACACAACGGAGTCTTGTCTGGTGTTGGACATTTGTTTATATTCTTCATTCTGCTTGAAACCCTTTGCTCCTCGTCCTAATATGGCTAGTTCCTTCTTAGTCCTCTAGGAAGCCATCCTTGATCACCCTGTGCAAAGCAGTTCCCCCCTTCATTCTCCCATGCATTTCCTTCATGGTGCTCGTCACACTGCACATCTCTCATTTGTTTGTATGTTTGTATGTGTTTTTGTCTGACCACAGACAGCCTTTATGCTACCCCTGTGAAGGCTCAGCATGTCACACATTTCTACAAACTAGGTTGATGCTCTATTTAAATATTTGCTGAATACATTAGCAGATGAAATCCAGGTTCTACTATGTCTGATGCTGTATATTCTCTCCACTCCCCTGTTCTATAACTATTATTTAGGGAGGACATTATTTCAGACCCTATGCTAAGCACTTTGCACATATTTTACTTAACACTGCACCCAACCCTATGGGGTAGGTATTATTTCTCCAACTTTACGTATTAGAAAACTAAGATTTTGAGAATTTAGGTTTCTTGCCTATTCCAACATCAGAAACAAAACAGTCAGGATTCAAGCCCAGATGTGTCTAATTCCAAATCTTTTGTTCTTTTCACTCATCGACACTTTAAAGGAAAAAAGAGAAAGAGCATTAAGGAAAAAGGATAATCTTTTCAAAGAACTGAACAACAATGCTTCTCATTTATCTTTGTTCCTCTCCTTTTATTTGTCCAGTCCTCTTCCCAATCCCCCATTTTGCTCTGCCAAAATCATGGACATTCACTGGAAGAAAACACAGGGGAATAATCCCTGTCAGGAATACAGCTTTCTGGAAACACAAAAGTCCGTCACTTAGGATGGCAAATCCCTTTTCCATGGTCACCATGGAAATCTTCTCTCTTAACACCTGTATGTCTGGTGTCTCAGTGGAGCAGATCTCAGCACACCACACCCAAACCTGTGCTGGAAGGAGCACCTCTCCACCACTCATGGAATGGCTAAGCGCCCTGGACAAGTACAGATAATGCATCCAGCAACAGCCCAAACTCTTAGCACTCATAAAACCAACTTGCAGGGTCCATCATGAGTAAAATATAAATAGAGCTTCAGATTGCCAGAACTCGTCACTGGCCTATCTGTGGCTTTAAATGCCAGTGTTCCCTCTCTGCTAGGACAAATGTTAATAACCCAGTTGCTAACAAGACTCAACCATCTGCCATCCATGAGCCATAATCCCTTTGTCTTCCTCTTTCCCTGGTCCTCAGAAGTTCTCCACCGCACTGCAGCTGTTTTCAAGCCTTGTGTGGGTTGATTTTGTTGCTCTGTCAGATTAAGGATACGTGGTAGCTTTCTCGGCTCCACCAGGTTAAGCCAGAGGACTCAGCAAGGAAGGATTCTCTATACCACCTTATAACATGCAAACTCGCAGATGCCTCATGGGCACAGGCACACAGAGAGGCAGGAAGCAGAGCAGATGTCAGGCACAGCACACCTCTACACAAATAAACAAGGGCGTATGCAGCCAAAGCTCACTGCAGAAAAATCCATGTAGGAAATACATCTCATTCTAAAGCCAAATCATCACACATGCCCACAAATGATAAAACAGTGATTTGGGGAACAGAAGTCTAGGATGCACCCAGAGCTCTTGGTGGTGTCCAGGGGTTAGGCTTCACCCTGGATCTTTCTTTCATGTTCCACTTAGGACACCCTTTGAAGTCACACATGGCAAGGTAAAGTCTTGGTCTGTTACCTGCAATAGTCTTCTCTTAACCAAAGTATTTTGCCATCATTCATCCCACAAATGTTTACTGAACATTGTTTATAGGCACTATACTAGGGGGAGGGGATAAAGTAGTGCCTTTGGTCAGCTCACACTCTAGTGGGGAAGAGACAGCAAAGAAATAATAAACTAAATATGGGAGGAAGTATCAGGTAGTGATAGGTGCAATGAAACAAAAACCAAAAAGCAAGATTAGGATATAGAGAGCTGTGAGATAGGGCAGTTTGGCATGGGCTTAAGTTCCTGAGGGCAAGGCATTTTTGTTCAAGGCTGTACCCCAACAACCTAGAACGGTACCCAGCACACAGCAGATATTTGATGGGTGCATGGGTAGGGTGATCGGAGAAGCCCTCTCAGGGGGCATGATGCTAAGTTTAAGAACTTAGCAAAGGGAGGGAGACAACTGCCAAGCAAGGACCTGGAGGCAGAACATTCCAGGGGAGGGCAAGGGCAAAGGCTTTTAGGCAGGGACAGACCTGTAGTGTCTAAGGAATAGCAAGAAGGCTGGCAAGTCTGGAGAAAAATAAGTGAAGGGACAGTGACAGAGATGCGGTTGGAGAAGGAGCCAGGGGCCAGCAGAACATGGCAAAGCATTTGGGTTTTATTCTGAGTGGGATGGGAAGCCTCCGGATGGTGTTGAACTGGGTCGTTACATGATCTCATTTAAGCTTGGCACCTGCTCAACATAGAAGCCAGGAGCTCAGTGGGAAGCCTGCTGAGTAATCCAGGCAACATGTGGTGGTGGGGAGGACTGGGGTGAGAGGGAGTGAGAAGTGGCTGTACTGGGGATGAAGTCTGACGCTGTGGATGCTGATTTGAATAAGAGCTTAGATGAGGATGTGATGGATTGGATGAGTCGTATGAAGAATGAAAAGTTAAGGATTACTTCTAGGTTTCTGGCCCGTGCAATTGGAAAATGGCATCACCACTGATTAAGATGGGGAAGGGTAGGGATAGGTGGGGAGGAGGCTTTGGAAAAAGTGGAAACAAGATGCCTGTTAGACATCCAAGTGGTAATATCAAAGAAGCAGTTAGACTGATGAACCTGGACTTCAGGGGAAAATTAGAGTGGGGGATATGAATTTGGGGCTATTTTCCACTGTGGAACCGAATGAGTCCACTGAGGAGAGAATATGGATAGAGATGGGGACCAGACTGAGACACAGGACACCACCAGATTTAGAAGTCAGGATGATCCCAGAAAAAAAAGGCTGAAAAACAGCCAGTGAGAAGAAAAGAAAACCAGAAATGTGTGATGCCCTGGGAGCCAAGAACGAAAGTTTCAGAGCAGAGTAAACTCTCAGCTGTGCCAAAATATCAAATAATACAAGGATTAAAATTTTGCCATCAAATCTTAGCAAGATGGAGTTCACTATGACCTTGAGATGTGCTGTTTCAGTGGCACATGGGGGAAAAGTCTGAGTTGAGAACACTCAAGAGGGAATGAGAATTGAAGAGTGGAGATAGTATAGAAAATGCTTTTGAGGAATTTTGCAATAAAGGAAATGAAAAAATGGAGGAACATAGAAATCAAAGAGGATTATTTTTAGATGTAAGAAACAGTAACTTTTTTTTTCATAAAAAAAGTTCGTATTACAATATGGATAGTTAAGATCCATGTTTTAGGATCGTAACTATCTTATCCAATATCAGAAAGCCAGGTGGAGATTTCATTAGCTATCTTCATTCTCTTGTAAAGCCAGGAGAAGGTATCAAAGTACTTCTGGCCTGAGGGCCACTGAGGAATCAAAGCGGGTCAAATAATAATGACAGTAATAATATAAAGCTGCCATTTATTGGATGCCTATTAGGTTATGGGCAATTATGTATATTCCCTTTTCTCATTTAAATCTGAAAACCACCTGTTTGGGTTTGTTAAATGCTGCCAGAATGCAATATACCAGAAATGGAGCAACTTTTAAGAAGGGAATTTATTAAGTTACAAGTTTACAGTTCTAAGCCCATAAAAATGTCCAAACTAAGGCGTCCAAAGATACCTTTTTGACTCAAGAAAGGTCAATGAGTGTCACATGTGAAGGCACATGGCTGGCATCTGCTGGTCCTTGTTCCAAGTTTTGATGTTTCAGCTTCTAATGCCAATGGTCTCCTCTCTAAGCATCTTTGGGCCTTAACTCAGCTTCTCTGGGACATAACTCTGAGTTCTTGCTTCCTTAGCATCTCACAGGAAGGCACATGGTGACATCTACCAGGCTTGGCATCTCCAAACATCCATATCTAGGCATCTGCTTTCTCTGTTGGCACTCCAAGCATCTTCAAATGTCTATGTCTTTGTCAGCTCTGGTTCCTGTCTAGCTTCTCAGCTCTCATAGCTCCTGGTGTCTCCTGGGGCTTCTACATTTCCAAACGTCTGTGTCTGCATCTGCATTTGAGGTTTCTCCAAATGTTTCCCCTTTTAAAGGATTCCATTAAACTAAGCAAGATTGACTTCGAATGGGTAAAGTCACATCTCTATCTAATCAAAGATCACACTCACAATTGGGTGTGTCACATCTCCATGGTAACAATCCAATCAAAGAGTTTCCACCCTACAATACTGAATCAGGATTAAAAGAAATACAGCTGCCCCCATAAGATTGGATCAGGAAAAATAAATGGCTTTTCTGGGGTACAAAGCTTCAAACCAGCACACCACCTTAAGGAATGAGTATTATTATTATTTTCATCTTCCCTCTCTAAACCTGAGAGGTTAAGTAATTTGCTCCGGGACACAGAGAGTTAAAGAACAGCATCAAGATTTGAATCCAGACTTATTTGAAAATAAAATTTGTGTTCTTTCCATTTCTACTCTCTTTCAATATGGGACATGTCAAGAGTTTCTAAATCTCCATCCCAAAAATCTCACCTTCAAATAACCTGATTAGGTGAAATATAATCTAGATGATTTCTAGGTACCATCTGACATTGTTGTTCTTGAATTTTGTGATTCATTTACATAGTAAGAGTTTTCTTTCATATTTAAAATTATTTTCACATCTCTATGTGAATAATTATCTTGAACCTGAGTATTAATGTAGCTTTGATCCAATCCATTTCATTTTTCCATTGTGAAAGTAATGGATGCTTAGTATAAAATAGGCTCAGTTTAAAAAAATTAAAAACTAACAAAAAAATTAAAGGAGAAAAAATATCAGCCATAGCCCAATAGCCCTACAAGTAACAATGACTTTTGTTCAATGTCCTTCTTAGTTTTATATATACGTATATATAACTTGTAGCTATAATATATATATATTCTTTTTTATAATATATATATTCTTTTAGTTTTTTTAGGTTTGTTTTGTTTTAAACACAATTGTAACCATATTGTATATGTTTATATAGTGAATTTTTTCATTTAAAACTAAACCTTTACATTTTTTGTACCATTCCTAAACGTTCATTTTTAAGGCTGCATTATTCATTAGTCCATGGAGTGGGATTTCTCCACTAGAAACATTAGGCTGAGTTTTAAGCAGGAGGAGAGATACAGGCAGTGTACCCAAGGCCTCCTAGTAATGCCCTCAGAAAAGAGTAGAGTTCCGGTTATAAGGATACACTTATTAGCAATACCAACAGCCTCATCCCCTCTTTCCACCATCCTTCTCAAAACTGTTTTCTTCAAGGAATCTGTCTTGGAAAATATCAACTTTGGGTTTATCCTAGTATCAATGTTATAGCCCTCTTGAGAACACTTGAAAAAAACTTTGAGATTTAGGAGCATGCCAACCTCACATCCGTCTAAACAAAACCCTTCCTACCCATTAAAATTGCACGTGAGTACTGTTTATGAGCATCTTCTGAAGCCTGCATAATATTCCAGCATTTGAAGAGAGGATAATTGTGGAATATTGTAATACAGGGATGACACTTACTACCTGTCCTGACCACTCATGAATTTCATATATCAAAATAATTTTAATCCATTTAATATCCAAAGATTTTGGGGGGCAATTTGCTGAGGTGCTGAGTGTCATGGACTGTTGGGTATTACAGAGTTTGACCCTAATCAAAGCCTACTGCAGAATCCTAGTCCCATGAATACATGGTCTGTGTGAAGGAACCACAGAATAAGAAGTAATTGCATGACAAAAAGAAATAGGAAGACCCAGCCTGTTCTTGCCGGCTGTGATGAAAGCAGCTTTTCATTGATGAACTCCTGCCAGTCCCATCTCTGTCTGAATTTGCATTCTCCATAGATGTGGCTATAATATTGGCCCTGGTAAAATTCCCATTGTAAGTCTCCTGTTTCCTGAGTGTAATATAACCAGCAAGGTTACTACATACCAGTTGTTAACTAACAGAACAGTGACCTATTATTGAAGAGTATTGGGTCACTGTACAGTGTATTCTTTAGATGCAACAAAAGTTGTCAGAGGACAATGTTAATGATGAAATAGAACGACCAAAGAGCATCTCTTTTCGTCCTCTTTCTAATGCATGCTTTATTTCCTTATTTGTTTCTTTTCCATTTGAATTGTTTTGCAAGCAGTATTTCCAGTAGGTCTACATCTAATCAAAAAGGGTTCATTTTATAAAACACTATTGAAATTGGACTATTGATAAATAGTAGATATCTTTCTCTCAGCTGGGCTGTTGTTCCCTAGAAAAATATATCTTCTAGACTACTTTACCACTCTTCAGATTTTTTAAAATGCTTTTTCTATGCATCCAGAAACAAAAAATAAAGCCCTTGGATATCAATCAAGTCAAAACACTGGGACATGTCAGGAAAAAATTCTTTTTCAGGTAAAGACTCACCCATTAGCCCCAAAGCCTAATTTTAAACAGTGCCTCCATACCTAGCATTTACTCTGTGTAGGAAGATTTTTGAGAAAGAGAGCAACTATTTGGGGAATGAAGGATTTACAGTAACAGTTGTTGGAACAACTGGCCCTCAGCCTGTCCAAACATTCTTCCAGATTTATAATACGAAATTACCGTATCAGAATGAGCCCCCAGGGAGCTAAAACAACCCATCGACAAGCTGTTCAGCTCTCTGTTAAGGCTGAGCTGTGTCTCCTTCCTTCTGGATCCTTCCCTACTCATTCTAAGCTAGGCCAAGTTTTCAGGCCCCCAGGGGAAATTACCTGCTTGTTATCACTGCATCATTCCGACATTTAAAAAAAACAAACAAACACAAAGAGATTACTTGCATGTTGCAAGATAAAATAGTTATTCTCATGCTTCTATTTGCTACCACAGTCTCCTAACACCTCAGGGTATATTTCCATTGCTGTTAAATATTAACGCGACCCACTCTTCTAGGATGTTTGTCACTCCTTAGAAAGTTAAAGGACAAGCAGCAGAGTGTCACAAAATAAAGGAACTGTAGGGATAGTGAAAATTAAATCCAGCCCTTCGGTTTTCAGATGAGGACATTGGTACTATTAAAAAAAATAATAACATCATTGCAATTAACATTTACTGCACATTTACATTTTTCACGTGGCTTGTTTTTGAGCCCATCTGTCAGGCCAGTTTATTTTCTCTAAGAATATGCCAAGGCCTTTTCCGAGGGTTTTATATGTGCTGATTCACTTTACTCACAATAAACCAATAAAGCAAGTTCTATTAGTGTCCTGGTCTGTAAAATGTGCTCCAGGCCACAGAGCTGGGTAAGTGACCTTACGTATTATATGGTACTGTGTTGTTATATTACCTATAACATTATTTGTTTTGTATATAAAAACATAAAAACTCATTTTTCTAAAAGCTTCTATACATTGAATATTACATTCAAGGTTGTTACATGTCAGTAAAGTGGAAATAAAGATGCCACCTCCCACGTAATAAAGGTCCTCTGATTTCATTAGATTTTGAATTGAAATACCTTCCGTGCATTTGGAAGTTATCAGAAAATATCTATTGAACCAAATATCTGAATTTCCTTCTTAGAGTTAAAATAGTGGGTCATACAGGGCCAGTGACCGTATCTTCCAAACTAAAGACCTTCTCAGATGTGATGTGACAACTGGACAAAAATATGTGAAATAGGGACTGCTCTGAAAGAGTTGGTTTGTATAGTCAGTGTATGTGTGTTTAATGGATATAATGGGTGTGTGTGTTTGGTAGATTGGATTATGTACTCTGACAACAAAACATGTTACACATCATAATCCTCGTGCCTGGGGGTGTGGGGAACTGATTATAAATGAGACCTTTTGGAGATGTTCTTTTAAATTAGGGTGTGGTCCAGCGGAATCAGGGTGGGCCTAGGACCAATAGGAGGCTTTATAAAGAGAAGAAACCAGAAGCCAGAAGGCAGAGAAGATCACAGGGAGGACCCAGGAGCTGGAAGTCAGAAGAAGCAACAAGGGAAGACAAGAGAAAGAGATTACCACGTGGTGCAAAGGGGGAAGGGGTGCAAACCAAGGAACCCCCAGGATTACAGCAAGCGAGCACCAGACCACCAGAGACTTTGGGGGGAAAGAATGGCCTTAATTTTGGACTTCTAGCCTCTGAAACCATGAGCCAGTAAATGTTCATTCTTTAAGTCAACCCATTGAGTGGTATTTGTCACAGCAGCCTGGCCAGCTAAGACTGTGAGTGTGTGTGTGTGTGTGTGTGTGTGTGTGTGCCTGTGCACATGAGTGACTTTAAAATACAGAATGGCATTTTTAAGGGTTTTTTATTGATACCTACACATGCACTTGTAAAATTTTTAAACCCAGTCATTCCAGAAACTGTAGGCCAAGCCCAATAACAGTCTGCTGTCACAATGAGACCAGGAACTTCCAGTATTCTTTGGCCAGGCAGCATAAGTGGCTCTCCAATGAGGAGGAGGAAAGCTCCTCCCTCAATTTCATCCCAGTTCCAGAAATGCCTCCTTTTCCTCATCCACATTGGAAAGCATAATGTCAGTCACTGTGAAAAGTATATTTAGGATGATTACTTCAAAACACTGCTAAAATATGCTTTTCCTTTAAGTGCCTTGTGAGTCCTCTCCCCCTCTTGGCCACACTGGCGGGGTGGTTCTGTGATTGCTGAATGTAATCAATGAAGCAGCACTTGAAAAGCAACTGAAATCTCAAGTTGATTGGGCCTAGCATGGCAGCCAGTCTACTTGAAATTACAAACTGGACTCCCTGAAATGAAACTTTTCATGCCCAGCAAAGCTGTTGACATCCTGTCACATCTAGGAATTCTTGGAGGAATTGAGCTGGCCTGACAGATGTCCTCAAAAAACCAAGCAGTCTGGAAAATGTTCCCAAGCCTTCCTAACCTTCACAGCATCAGACGTAACACTTGCTGTACTTGTTCTTCATCTTTAGTGGCTGGGTGACCATGTTTTAGGTGGTCTTTTTATAAAAGATGCTGAAATATTCATGAGATAATCTCTTAAATAACTAAAGGACTTGCCATTCACATTTTATGTCTTTTTTTGGGGGGTGGGGGGTGGGGAGCTTCCTGTTGTCCAGTTTCTTTTAAGGACTGCCTCACTTTTCTCAGGTCTTAGGCCCATGGAGTTGTGGACTTGGCCTTGCCTGGTCTTTCTGATTGGCACCCTAATTATGACCTAATTATGAAGTGCCGCTAATTGTGTCATTCTCTCAAGCAGACTCCACTACCCAATACGAGCTAGGTTATTCTTTTGTAAAGAGTAAATGAAAAGAAACCTGATTCTCATTCAAGGAATTGAAATTGTCCGTGGGACCTGGTATAAATCCACCAATTTTCTTTTCATTCAGAATTTCAGGGACCTGCTGAGTAGTATATAATTTTGTAAATTCTCCTCTCTGCGAAATGTAGCTTCATTGACCTAGTAATATTTTCTATTGTTTCTTATTTTAAACAGCTATGACCAAAAACCAAAGTGTCCATTCATCACATTTTTTCTCATCATTGAAAAACTCCTCTTTGCTCTTTTAACTAATAAAAATGCTTTAATGATGCAGATTTCAAGGTTAGAAATTTCGAACTGAACTCCATCTAGCTGTACTTACTATTCTGTAGGAATAAATATGTATCTTGAATCAGTCTCCTTAAAATTTAGTAAGAAAGTGTTGATTAAATTATATCTACCCAATTACCCAAAACCTGAAATAAAGGGCGTGCGTGATCCTAGGGCAGGATCAGTATATTTTAATTTTTTTTTCTATCGCTAGGGCCTTGCACAGTGCCTGTCACAATAAAAGCTCTTGATTAATATTTTTGGAAGATAGAAATAAAGAAGGGACAGAAGGAATGAGGGAGGAAAGAGAAGGAGAGGCTGACACCCAACCAAAATTAGTGCAGGATTTCTATAAGACAGGGACTCGGTATTTTAATGTTTAAATGTTCTTTGAATGTTCTCATGCATCTGGACATAACATTCAAGCTGGGGGTGGGTGGAGGGGAGATTTTGGCTGCAATGGACTGATAAGGAAGAGGTTAAAAAAGAAAGAAACATCTCTCACGGATGTGTAGAAATGAATAGCAAAGTGACAGGCTCAAAGACAGGTGTTGGAAAGAAAATAATTGCCTTCTACATTGTGCAACTGTTACCTCAATTAACTGCAGTAGCTTTATAATTGCTAGCTAAAAATACACACTTTTTCATGCCATTTTACCACACCAACTTATTAGGAATCTGACTTTCTTTAGCAGCTTGTTTTATTCCATCTAATTCTACTTATGAACATTTAGGGAATGCTCTGTTTAAAAAGCAAAGTCTAAAGGAGCTGATGAATAATGATAAAATATGTTTGGATAATTTGACCCATCAGTGGGTGTTCTTGCCAGGCAAGAGAGAAATTTCAAGACTGGAGAGTAACCCTAAGTCTTTTTTTGTAACCAAGATAATTTTTACCCTCTCCTGTAAGCTGATGGTCTTCCAGGAAATAAGAGGAGATTGAATTCTGAACTTTAGAGAGAGAGCAAAGGGAAGAATGACTAGCATTCATGATTCTTCCCTTCTCGTGGCTAGGAGGGTTTTCTTTTCTATCAGAAGTCTGCTGGTTAGAGGAATGCCTGTCGCTATGTTTTCAGGGACAGAGCAGCTGCTCAGGTGGCCTGAGGGCCGTGGGGCTTCCAGTGGAACCAGTAGGGCCTCCACTGCCCCTTCCCCATGCTCTCAGCAGGCTCTTTATTTGCTTGAAAGCAGGGGCCTTCAATATCAAATATGAAGCGCTACCTCTAGCTGCATTGTGGCTTCCATTCATTCTCCTTCTGTCCCTCCATAGACTCTGATGAGTCACCCAGCAGAAGGTATGGGGAGTCATTCCACAGTATATTTTTTGACAGCACAGCACATGTATTCCAGCTATGTAACTTTGAATAAGTTACTTTACCTTTTCAAGCCTCAGCTATCTGTACCATAAAATAAGAAGGATGATACCAAGGATCATTCAGAAGATTAAGTGAGACCTGTGTATGTGCAGTACTTTACAGGGTATGACACAACCTCATGACTTGTTAAGAGCTCACTTCCATTCCCAACTTAGGCAGACATATTTATTTTCCTTACAAGTCTAAATATGTTCAATCCTTAACTCCTTAGTAAAGGAGATTTTTCTGCTAAGAATATAATAATACCTAATTTATCCAAAGTTCCCTGATGTAAAATCCTCAACTATCTGGAATATATACAAGAAACAGGATATAAGAGAAGACTTATTTCAATGCCAACACTGATATCAGGCAATTGCTGTGCTAAAACCCATGCAGTCATAGGCATTAAATCCCATAGTAAACACTACTCCCATGCTCAGTTTCAGTTTGGTATTCCTGCCCAGTGCTGTGAGAAGTTAGGGAGAATGGGAAAGTACAGGCACAGTAAAAGCTGCGAGAAGTCTTAGTCAGCCAGACCATTGAAATATGAAAAATCTAAATAGCAGACACATGAACTCTAAAAATGTGGATTCTGGGGCCATTTGCATTGGGCTAAATGGCCTTCTCTTTCTTGTTAGCCAGTGAGAACATCACTAAGCCACACCCAAAGAAAAGAATGGATTGTCATTCTATCAGATATTGTCTAAGAAGGCAGATCTGTCTATTCCATTTTAGAAAAGTTTCCATCCAAGAGAATTAACTTGCTTTACTTGGCATCAAGGGATAATCCATACTTAACTAGAAGATTTGCTTCTATGGAACACTTCATTCTTTAAATATTGCAAAACAAAATACATGTCATTGTGTGTACAGTTAATGAAATGGAGGTATGTGAAAAAATGTTGTAAACATTTTTCCTAGGGCTCTTTGTTGGAAGGTAATGATGATTAAAATGTACATTCTGCCATCCATGGGACTACACTCAAATTGTAGGAGTTGCCTTCCAGGGCAGTGTTTAGCAACGTTTAACATTGCCCAGTCTTGTGACTCATAAAACCACTATGTGCACATGTGTGTGTGTGTGTGTGTGCATGCGTCTGTCTGTGTGTGTGAAACTTCACTCCAGTCTTTCTCTCCAAAGACAGCAATTTGATGAGAAGTTCTGTTTTCTTAGTCTTGTTCTGTGGCAGTTATAACCTAAAAATCTATTGACAGCTTCTAAGTTTTATCAAATCCATCCCTTTCCTCACTTCTCAGAATCTCCCCAGGGTTGTGGAGTAGCTGTAGCCAAGGTGTTTGAACAGAAAACACATTTTTTTTTTTGCTCACCAGTACAAAAGGAAGATTTCCAAGGAAATGGGCAAGGAAGATGCCACTCGCTTTGGTTTCTCTGCAGGACAGAGCACTGCCTGAATCACTCCCTATCTTCCAGGGTCCTGCCCAGACCTGTGCTCAACTTTTGGATCAAAAAGGATAGAAGTTCTGAATAAATGCATCACCTTCCCCAAAATCATCCTGACTCCCTGTTTCTATTAAGAGTAGCCTTAAGCTCCCAGAATTAGCACTCAAAAACTTGAAGTCATTCTCGACTCTTCCTTCTTCCTTGACCCTTGTGTCTCAACTCAGCTTGTGATTCTTCTCTAAATTCCTCCGGTAGTGCCTTCCTTTCCCTCACACAGCCAACACCTAATCCAGACCCGTATTATCTCATGGCATTCCTGCTGCAACAACCCTGAAGCTGGGCCTTCTCCTCAACCCTATTGCCAGGTTAATTTGCCTATAGTAGTGTTGCACTTTAGCAGGATAGCCTGGAGAGGTTCTGAGCATAGGCTTTACAGTCAGACAGATCTGACTTGATCTTGAGTCTGTCATTTACCAGCTAACTGATCTTGGGTTATTTATTTAATCTCTGAGCCTCATAGCGTTGATGGGAGGATTAACGAGGTAACATATATAAAGTACTCAGCACAAGAACTAGTACATAGTGAACTATGTCCAAATTCCTTAGCATTAAAGATTGTCCTCAGCTTATCTTGAATCTTCCTTTCTAGCTTTGTTTCATAGGTGGCCTTTCCTTTACCCATTGCACCAGCCAAATTGCATATTCACTGTTCCATATGCATAATTTCACTTTTTTCTTTTTTAAATTTTATTAATAAAACCAATCAACACACAATCTGAACATTCTTTTTTTATCACATAGTTGTATATTCATCATCATGATCATTTCTTAGAACATTTGCATCAATTCAGAAAAAGAAATAAAAAGAAAATAGAAAAAAATTCATACATACCATACCCGTCACCCCTCCCTTTCATTGATCACTAGCATTTCCATCTAAATTTATTTTAACCTCTTTATTTTTCCCCCTATTATTTATTTTTAATCCATATGTTTTACTCATCTGTCCATAAGGTAGATAAAAGAAGCATCAGACACAAGGTTTTCACAACCACACAGTCACATTGCGAAAGCTATATCATTATATAATCGTCTTCAAGAAACATGGCTACTGGAACACAGCTCTACATTTTCAGGCAGTTCCCTCCAGCCTCTCTGTTATGCCTTAACTAAAAGCATAATTTCACATTTATTTTCTCCTATCATTTTCTTCTTCTTGCACATCCCTACCTTCAACCTTCCCTACTGAAATTTTAATTAGGCCACAAAGTCTAGCTCAGATCTTGCCGTTCTTTGTAAAGTCTTCTCATGTCACCACTGCGGGAAATGACCTTTGTCTCCTTAGCCCCTACATTCTTTCCCTGTTTATAATTTTCACATTGCTTTCATCACAGCATCCTGATTTTATGTTTGAAGTCTGTATTTCTCTCCAACTGTTTTGAAACTTTAGGACAGAGGCCATATTTAGCCATGACTAAATGTTATGGGGGTTTACACATGCTAATCAACATTTAACAGGGCTTTGTGAAAAAAGAAACAAAATGAACTACATCATCTTCTCCTTTCCTTTCAAGTACACAACTCCTAGCTTTTTGGCACCACCAAAGGTTTATGAACCAAATAGTGTAGATACTAAGAATGCATGTATTCTGTGTAAGACATCTACACTTCCTCTTTTTAGATCTTGCTGTAGATTTTCTGTCATCCTAGAGACAGGGATCTGTCAAATCAGAGCTCATCCCTTCTACTCTTTAATTCAGTAATAATAGAAATAATAATAATAACAATAGCTAACATATGTTAGGGACTGTGCCAAGTACCCAAAGTGCATTTTCTCATTTAACTTTGAACAGAGAACAACTGAAATGAGAACTATTGTTACCCCCATTTTTCAGATGAGGAAATTAAGGTTTTGAGATGGTAAATAGCTTTCCAGACAATATATACAGCAGTCAAAGGCTGAATAGAGCCTCAAACACAAGCAGCCTGACTCCAGAGGCTTCAATACTCTACTTTTTCTCCCACTCTAAACCATAGTCTAGAGTCAGGAGAGGTCCATCGCAATATCCATTACCTCCCAACTTCCCAGAGGAAAAATTCTGTATCAATTCATAATGAATCAATGTGAAGGACTGATTCCTTAATAATATGAAGAATCAGTTGCATCAGTTGTGAGTCAAAAGTCACACCTTAAACATTTCAGTATTATTGACAAAACAAAGACTCAAGTTAACCAAGCATTATTATGTCATTATGCCTCTATGATGTTGGAACCTCTATTTGTAATGGTGAGAGTGGTATGGTTGTTATTTAGGGAGAAGTTTGTCCCACTCTCCCTATGCTGCATGACTATTTGGAAGCATTTTTATATCCACAAGCATGGATTGAGCACCCGTGTGCTGGGAAAGGAAAAACATAGTGGATGGCATGACTATCTGGATTAGTAAAAGACTCCGGGATTTCTCTGTAGTGGATATGAAGCCTGGGACATCCCTTCAGCCATCTCTGGACAAGAAAAGATTGTGACCCAGGACCACAGAGTTCCGGAACCCTAGCCGCTCTAGCCCTAGGAAGGAGACTATGTGGCATGCACTTCCACTCTCCCATCCAGCACTCACAGCAGACATTGTTAATCTTTCCCAGAGTCTCACAATCACACTACCAATGGAGCCGATTTTCCATTTGAGATGAAATTGACTAGTCATCCCCGGTCAAAACTCGAATTCTCAGGCCTTAACTGGAGCCAAACTGGGCGCCAGAGTATAAAAGATGAGAATGTGATTTGTCTAGATTTCCCCTGTAATTTCAAATTTGTTTCAAGAGAATCAACCTGCAAGATTTTTACTACAAGGAACAAAACATAGGTTCATTATTCCCAAAGTGAAAGTGCTAGTCAAATATCTAGTAATAAAATAAATTTCCCACTGTCATAATTTTATTCAACACATATTTGTTGGATACTTACTGCCTGCCAAGCACTCTTATAAAGGTTAGGAACACGACAATGTATGAAATAGAATCCCAGCCCTCACAGAGCTTATGTTCTAGTGAGGGACAGACAAATGAATAATTTGTCTGGTAAACTAGACAAATGAATAAATAATTGATATAGTATGTGCTATAAATTAGTGCTAAGAGGGGAAAAGCAAAGAAGGGGTAAAAGGGTGACAATTTAGATAAGGAGGGCACAAAAGGCTCACTGAGAAAGTAGTATTCAAGTAAAAACCTGAAAGAAGTAAAGGAGCAAGTCAGGACAGGCACAGGCACAGTAAGTGCAAAGGTCCTGAGGCAGAAACATGCCTGTTTCCTCAAGAAACAGGAAGGAGGCCCATCTGAATAAAGCAGAGTGAAGCGAAGAGAACTGGATATGAAAGTGAGAGAGGAAAGAGTAGAGGGGACATTTATGTAGACCACATGGACCACAGAAGGACTCTGACTTTTAATCTGGGGGAGATGGGGAGCCAGTAAAGGGTTTGGAGCAGAGGAGTGGCCTGATCTGACTGAAGTTTTAAATGGATCACTCTGGCTGTCTTGTGGAGAAAGGGATTGAGGAAGGGGCACAGGTAGAAACGGCCTGGTGGGGCTATGGCAATAGTCCATGCAAGAAAGCCTGGTAGCTTAGACATGGGCGGCGGCAGTGAGGATGGGAAAAGTGGTCAAATGCTAGAGTCGTAGAGAAGGAGGCAACAGGATTTGCTGAAAGCCTAAATTATCACTAATGATATTAATTATTGCTAATGATAATTACATTGAAAAATATTATTCTTGTAGCTTCCTAACTTCATTTCTTAAGTGACATGGAATGTGAAAGCAATCCCAGGAGAAACAGAAAGGAAAGAATTGCTCTCTTTGAGGCTATCCCTCCCTACTAAACAGTCATTCTCAAGAAAGTTAATAATCCTGAAATCATTGCCTACAATTTTTATGCAATTTTGACCCTGGAGTAGTGAACAACTGTGGCTTGTCCAATGGGCAACACAGAATAAACTTAACTATTCAAGGGGAAGATTGTGTCCTTGGCCTAAGGTAGATAGAGGTATTACTTGGGTTTAGAGAGACACAATAGAGCTCATAAACTGAATTGTTCTTTTGTTGAATCAGTTCCATCTGAGCTGGGAAAAAAACTGAAAAGTTTTCAAAATGTGCTTCTTTGTAGGTTGGGATAGTAAGACAGTTCAAATGTCATGTTCTTCTATTGTCAGGTCAGAAAATGCAGCTTCATATGAGGACTTCCATCTTCCCACAAGCTTTATTTTTAATTTGCCAAGCTGGCTTAAGGGAAAAACCTACCGAGGCTGCTTTTTGTGTTCCTTTGTATTTCCATTCTTGTCATATGACAAAGGAAGCTGCTTGTTTCTTATCTCCTCAAGTGGCCCCAGAGGGAAAAAAAAAAAAAAAAAGCTGTAAAGAAAGCACAAATTGAAATTGAAAACTACAAAAAAGGGGAAAGCAGCATCTCCAGGCTTTGCACTGTGTAAATAAACAAGGGTTTTTCTCTGCCATGGGACTGTCGGCCAGGGACAAAAACAGAAGAGCCACCCCTGGCAGGCAGGGACCGTGAATGCAGGGGAGGATGGGATTTTTTCCTTTTTTTTGTATTATTAAGACAATAATCATCAGGGTAAAATATAATCTTACATCTCCATTTATAATTGCTTTCGAATACATTAGCTCAAACAACAAATAAAATTCAGGATTATCCTGTGTCAGACACAAACCCCAGAAGCTCCTGACATTAGCTCATCCTATCCTTCCAAAGTGGGTTTGTACACAAAACAGCCAGGAGGTTTTCCTTCTCTACCCTCTCTCAGACTAGACATTTATTTTACTCCTGATTCTTATAACCACATGGGGACATTCCTGACTAAATGGCAACATCTTTTTTGCTCATGATTAGCCTGCAAAGCTCAGTGAGTCCTAAGCCTTTGACATTTGAGTGACCTTGTGGCACAGAGCCTGTCCTGCCTTCACTTGTTAGACTGGGGATGGATATTAGCTGGAAACCAGACACGTCGCAGGATAGGAAATAATACAGAAAAGCCTCTTGCACACAGGCACCAGGACCCTTGGGCATCTAAGACGCTGGTGCTTCCCTACCTGAACCCAATCAGGACTGTTCAGTCTCATTTACATTCCCCATCTGAAAAGTACAGACTGGATTTGGACTGGAAATGAGGATTCATTCCACAGACACTCATTGAGCACCTGTGATGTTCCAAGCACATGACTAGGTAATGCGGATATAGAGGTGGAAGAAGAGTCTATTGTAGGAAGCAGAAAAGCAAATAGGAGAAAAAGCCCTTGAGCCGGTTCTCTGGGTCCAGTGCTTCTGCACCTCTCCTAACCACCTGGCTTTCCACCTGTTATTTAACCTCTTGGGCCTCAAGATCATCTGTGAAATGGGAATCATAGCAGTAACTAGGTGACAGATTTTTTGGGGATTGGTCACAGACATGTTTATAAAGTACTTGCATTGGTTCATTGTAAATACACAATAAATGACCATTAGTAATATTATTACCATGGAAATTGGTATTGGCTCAGGGATAGTGTAAGTGCTTTGATAGAGGTATATTCACACAGTTCTGTGGATGCACAGAAGATGAGCATCTAGATCAGGCAAAAGACAAACAGAATAAAAAAGGCTTGCAGGAGGTGATGATTGAACTGTGCCTCAAAGGACAGGTAGCAGATGGCCACGCACAGCCTCAGGGGGCAAGATATGCCAGCCATAGAGGACAGACACTGAAAATCACAGCAGAGGGCTAGAGCTATGCACAGGGAAATGAACAGTTATTGAGCCCATACCAGATACTAGAACCTGCTATATGAGTTTAAATGGTGATCTCGTAAAAATTTGCAATAATCGTGAGACTAAGAATTTTCCCCGTCTCACATATGAGAAAACCCAAAACTCAGAGAGATATGATTGCTGGTGTAAGTAACTGAGACTCACTTCCAAATCTGTACAATTCCAAAGCCCATCTTCTGTGTAGAGTCTGCCCTCTGTAGAGTCTCCTAGCTTAAACACAAAATATGTCTCTGTGTTGGAAGGGGTGTGCAAGATGAGAACTCAAGTGCTAGACCATGAGAGTCCTGATGTGCACAGTAAAGGATTGGGTGCCATCCTGGGTCGGGGCACTGATGAGGTATTTTAAGCCTGAGAGTGATAGGTTTTCCTGAATAGGCGAAGGATCATCATGGGCCACTTACGCAACCACATGGGCAAAAGAGCTGGGCATACAATAGGCTAAACACCAACACTATGGCATTCATGGCATGGGACAGAGATTATGGTGCCACTGTCCAGCACCAGATAGGGGGAACATTTTCAAAATGGTTATTTGCCCTAACTAATGAACAGATTAGACAGGACAGCAAGTAGTGAAAATAAGTGTTTCATATGATATCATCCTTGAAAACCAAGGTCCCTTCTCTGGAGTTGTACTGAGGGAATTAAGGTATCAGATAGGGGGCCAGACTTATTAGATGTCCCTAATGCTGATTTTCTGCCATTCTGCTGATGAAGTAAGAGAATTGTGGCCTCTAGAGCTAAGTGGAACGCCAAAGACCATCTAGTCAAACTTTTTTGAGGGGGGTAGATTCAGAGAAATGAGGTGATTACATGAAGACCCTTAAAACAGGGAACATCTGCCATATTAAACTAACTCCATTCATCCCCTCTGCCATGCGAAAAAAACTCAGGAACCTGGAGGCAATCATTCAGGCTGAAGGGTGTTTTCCTCTAAAAAGTCTTCCCCAGGTCCTCCATAGCAGAAACTTTCACAGGCTCTGAATTGAGTGTGATTTATGCAGCTCTCCTCCAACGCTCTACCAGACAATGTGCAGAAAGTCAGCCTGGAAGGAAGCAGAAGCCTGCCCTCAGTGAGCTTACATACCTTACCTTCAAGATGTATGTCTTCTGTATTGAGCATCATTTGCAGTCAGGGCATCAGTTTCATTTGCAATCAGAAAATTTAATAAGTCTCTGTCTGAGAAGCTCAGAGAGGAGGCCACTGGAACCAAGGGCTGAAAGGAAGGAAACCTGGGAGCAAAGGGCCAGCAGGCATTGCCATGTACCTTCCCATGTGACAGAGAAACCCCAAACATGATTGACCTTTCTAGGGTGAAGGTATCATCCTGTTGGAGCCTTAATTTGGACAATTTCATGGCCTTAGAACTGTTAAAATTGGTGCAATAGTAGTTCAGTGGGAGAATTCTTGCCTGCCATGCCAGATAGTTGGGTTCAGTTCCCAGAGCCTGCTCATGCCAAAAAAAAAAAAAAGAACTGTAAAATTGTAAGTCTAATAAATCCCCTTTCAAATGCCAATAAAAAAAAGTATGTCTTCAGTATTCCTTATTGGGACAAGAGAGTAAGAAAGGGAATCCAAAATGTTACTCTCCTTACTTTCAAATGTAGCTCACACTTTAGGTCACCTTCCCCAAGGGGAAGGTAAGATTGATCCAGTAACTGCTGGTGTGACCTCCTGATGCACAGGTTCTCAGAAAGGTGAGCCAAGGAAATTCAGGTCTTCCAACCTTCAAAACTGTCAACAAGCTTATCACCAAGGGAAATGTCCTGGCATGAGAAGGGAGACAAGAGAACTTCTCTGTTTATAGCACTTTATGGTGCCTTCTGAACGATCTCTCCCCTGGTGATAGTTTCTTGAACAAGTGTTTGGGCTTTGGAAATATGTGATGTCCTAATAAATATGATAGGACATATTGAAAGAAAATGTATCTCCATCCATCCGATGATGAGAAAAAAATAGATAAAACCAAAAAAGGAAACGATAATCTAAAAATGATTACAATCCAATAAGAAGCCTATGTAGTGTTGTCCTAGATGAACCATCTGTGATCCTGGGCATTCCCCTCAGAGGGATATCTACTTATTTTTTTAATTATGAACAAATGCACATGAACCCAATAATGTCATTTCTGAGATGAAAAATATTACCTTGGGTAAAATTGAATTTTCACCCATCTGCTTGGCCAACAACATGGTAGATAACAAAAACATTCTTGATTCTGTTAGCCAAGATCACAAGAGATGTAAAGAAGCTTCTGAAAATATTATTGCTGGACCTGCAGCATCTGTCACATTGGAATTCAGTGAAGCACACCACATCATTACGTAAAAATGACAGAGGTAGCATCAATTGTCGGGAAAGGGATTGAGAACAGGAGTTAGCAGATGATAGGTTGTCTTCTAATTCCAACCCCCTAGGGAACCCTGCTGAAATTTCCCTATGGAGTTGGTAGATGAGGAGTTTAACCTATTCCTGTTTTTTCCCCTCATCATGAAATCAGATTGGATTGCTTTTTCCTGTCCTTCCTTGTATCCTTTAAGGATCTCAAAGTGCTTATTAGACTATGAAGGATATGTCAATCACGGATCCAGGGAGCCTTGGCTGGGTTATTAGCCCATATTTAATAATTTTCTTACCATGATATGATTTACATGCTAAAAAATGTGGCCGCAGATGATGTTCACTGAATGATTTCATTTGCACTCTCCAGTTCCATAAACCAGCACTTCCTGGGACCAATCCAACATTCAAAGGTCTAAAGAAAATAGCAGGAGACTGAAAGAGAGAGTGATGAGTTCAATCTGTTTATCAAGACACCTTTTCCACAAAATAAGAACCTGCACTCCTCCCAGCCATTGGCAGGGTTTCAAATCGAGAGGTAACAACAGCTGACCTTGCTCATGGCTCTACTGCCTCCAGATGTGAACACTGCATTTTCCACATATGCGTGTGTCCATGTTTTCACTACCATGTAGGAACAATCAGCTTTGTAAGAGTGTCTACCTTCCCCAGGATATCACTAATGTGGTAGGAGTGCCATCAGAGAAAATCTAGTTCAAGAGCAGCACAAGCTTCCTTTTACTTCAACTAGCATTATAAGTGTGCTAAAATACTTACTTTTACCTATAAAGCAATTTGTGACAAGACCCCCAAACTTTGGGGACTCTATCCTAAGGATGGTATGCTAAATACAAAATAGAATTCATTCACAAGTTAATCACATCATTATTTATCAAAATCATCTAGCAACAGTGTAAACGGGAGTGGAAGCAGGAAAACAATGTCCCATCTATGGGGATATTGATTAAGTGAAATTTGATTGTGTCCAAGAAGAAACTGAAACCAATATTCACTTTAATGCCTTTGAGAAATCAGGATTCCTATTTGGCTCACTATTAGGGCCCTTGGATCATTCTATATCTTGATGACCACGTATTTTTGTATCTTCTATTAATCATTCAACTGTTACAAATTATTTTGAGGATTATTAATGATTCATCTGGGCAACACTCCAATGAAACTGCTAATTTGAAAGTCACTCCATTGTAGTCTGATTCTCTTCCCTTGTTCCTATCCTCAGGAAATACTTCTCCAGATTTTAAGAAATCCAATAGAAAGTAGGGAACATTTCATAAATGTTTCTTTTGTGATTAAAAAAAAACAACTCTAGCTGTAGCATTTTTAGTGCACTTAAGCCTACTGGTTAGCATAATTTTAGGTAGACTTTTCTAAATACGTGGAAAACTATAAGACATTTTTGCTGCTTTGTCAGTTGGGTAGCTATGGTATTTCTCTAAAATTCTCAGACATGTTGCAAACAGTTTTTCAAACTCAGATATCATCTCTTACACATACAACATGGCATGAAATGACTGTGGAGTGTTCTTTTCATTTTTGATAGATTGAGCCAAAGTATCCTTGAAGCTTATAGAAGTTTTTCAGTTTAATATCATGGTTAGTTTCATTTTCAACAACCCCACTCAATTGCCATGTCTGTTTTCATAGATTCATTGCTCAGTGTGACATAGATATAAATTTAAAATTAAACTAATTTATAGATGCAATGGAAGGAAGTCAGTTTAATTTTCCCAATATATTTTTCCATGTTCTCATCTTGTTCAAGTATAAGACCTGCTGAGTTTTAGAAATGGAAAATCCATGATTCATTCAGCCATATTCACTGTTCTGTAATTTCGGTAGTAAATATATGTATCTGTTGCACAGAAATGAACCAAACTCTTAACATAAAATTTCTTCCCCAAAATCATTTCCATACTTCTGTTTCTTTCATTTTTTTTGTTATGTATTCCTGCTTTAAGTCTTTTTCTACTTGTATGGTTGAATCTATATGAAGCCACAGATGTAAACATTTTAGTGAAACATATTTTTAAATTAATCAGTGCTGCTTACATCTCAAAAATGCTGCATGCATATTATTTCAATAAATAATTTCTAAAACTCAGGCAGCCCCAGTTTCTGTCACACAATGATTAACCTGTGAGCAATAATATTGTATCCAATGGAGCCAAGCCTCATTTAAAATTCACTCTTAACACTTGGAATAAACCCTTGGCCTATGGTGTAATATACCCATTCACTTTAGCTATCTTGCTATTCTTTGGTAGAATGTCTTACTTTTTAAACTTTTGTTTGCTGAAAATCAGTGTCCTGAGCACAATATTTAGTAACAATCGATACACAGAGACATAGGTGCAAATAAAGCAATATGCTAGAAAGCAAAGTTTTGATCTTACCTATAAAGGAGGGCTTCTTAAGTAGCACACATTGAAAGAAAGGTCGAGGGAAGGGTATTCCAGGAAGAAGGAAGTGAATGAACAAAGGTGGGGGGTCGGCTGGAAAGGGCCCCAAAGATGCTCAGCCAAAGGGGAGGCATCAGGTTTCTGGGGTCATGGTGGCGGTGGTGGGAGTGGCAGTAGGGGAAATGGCAATGAGCACGTCAGCAGACATAGATTAAGACTAAAGAAACATCTTGGAGTCCTGTGTGCCCTGCCAAGAATTTTTAGCTTTATGCTTGAGGTAAAGAGAGTGATATAATCGGGCTTAGAAGAGTGCTTGAATAGTGCCTGGAGAACAGAATGGAAGGAGGGAAGGACAGGACCAGAGTCAGTCAGGGAGACCAGTAAGAAACTGTTGCAATAGTTGAGATGCAAAGGGCCAAAAGAAGGTTGTGACAGAGAGAAGGAAATAAAGAAGGGTGAATAGAGCACTTATCACACTCCAACATACTATATATTTTACTGACTGTTTTTCCCTGCACTAGGATTGAAACTCCTTGAAGGCAAAAACATTTTGTCAGTTGGATTTACTTCTCTATCTCCACCATTTAAACAGTACCTGGCACAAAAGCCATACTCAGTAAATATGTGTTCAGTGAATCAGTTTTATGTAGGGGGTGAGAGTATCACACATGATGCCGAGAATACTGACTATAAGGGGCTGTGAGATGAGAGCAAAAACACAAGCAGAGAAGCTGATCTGCTGACAGGTTGGGGAGGATGGGGCCAGAACGGGGAAGTGGAAGAGGAGGCGAAGAGCTTGTCACTTTGTAAGGTTTAGCTTTTCTTCAATGCGAGAATCAGAATTCCATCTAGGCTAATGTATTTTGTCAACAAGAGAACTCAAGATACAAGATGTCAAACTGAATTTTGGGGAAAAATATCGTGTTTTTTTTTTAATGAATTGCTTTCTATGTTTTCTTTTGTTTCTTGAAGAACACTTTAATCTCCCCAAATCCCATAATTGCTTTGACAAGATAACCAACCATGCAACACAAATTCAAGAGTTAATTTTAGGATACATGCTAAAAATATCAACTTTGTCGTAAAGGAAAATCAGGCTGTATTCATTAAATTGACTATAAAACAATAAAGTTAATAACTTCTACTTCTAAATAATTCATACTTTTTCCTTTAAAAGAACATTGATACGATTTATGTAATAGAATCAGCACATGTGCCTATTTTACCTCTTGCCCTTCAAATGTCAAAAAGAAAAGACAAAAACCACAAATATATATATATTTGTTAAACAAGTAAACCCCTATCAGTGAGGTGGGGTGGGGAGGAGAAAGGATAGAAATGTAAATAATTTCTTGAGGATTAAAAGCAAGTATAGTGTGCTCACTTTGGCAGTACATATACTAAAATTGGAACCATACAGAGAAGATTAGCATGGCCCCTGCACAAGGATGACACATAAATTCATGAAGCATTCCATATTTTTCAATGTGACTGTGTGATTATGAAAACCTTGTGTTTGATGCTCCTTTTATCTAGGGAATGGACAGATCAGTAAAAAATATGGATACAAATAAACAAATAATGGGGGGACAAAGGTTAAAATAAATTGGGTAGATGGAAATACTAGTGGTCAATGAGAGAGCAGGGTAAAGGGTATGGTATGTATGAGGTTTTTCTTTTCTCATTTTATTTCTTTTTCTGGAGTGATTCAAATGTTAAAAAAAATGATCATGGTGAATACACAGCTATGTGATGACACTGTGAGCCACTGACTGTACACCATGTATAAAATGTTTGTATGTTAAGTTTTGTATGTGTGAAATATTTGTGTTAAGAATATTTGTATGTAAGTTTGTACATTAAGTTTTATCAATAAAAATATATTTTAAAAAAAGCAAGTATAGAAACTAGAGTGAAAAAACACAGCCCAATTCATTGTCAGAGAAAATTCTGTACTATGAAGGTAAAAGTTTTGCAGATACCGATAAACGAAGGCAGGGACCAGAAGAAGCCCTGGGACCAGTGTCAGAGTAGGGAAGTAGAGCTTCCCTCACTCACAGCAGCTAGGTCAAGAAACTTCTCATCTACCATTTTTATTTTACAGGTACACTCACCATGTTTATACAGGATACTCACTGAAATGGTGTTTACAGTGGCAAAAGATTGGGAACAATCCAAATGTTCTTTAGTAAAGGGCTGGTTAAGTAAATTAGGGTACACACTTATAAGGAAATTAGGCAACCAACAGATACTGCACCCATTTCTATGTGGTTGGGTGATTTCCATTTCTATGTGAATGGAATGATCTCCAAGATAGATTGTCTAGGAAAAAAAGAGTAGAAGTGTGTAAGCTTGCTTCCATTTCTGTAAAAGGAAGACACATGCATTTCTGTTTGTATCTGTATGTAACATCTTAAACCTAGTTTTAGGGGTTGCCTTTGTTAAGAGGTTTTAGAGAGCTGGGGACAGAGGTGATACATTTCATTTTCACCCCGTGTTCTTTTTATACTCATGATTTCTCTGTGCTGGGTGACTATATTACCTGTGAAAATATATTCATATTTTTTAAAGGCAAGAAAGAGTATGGAAGAAAAATGATAGGAAATTCTAAGATTAAGATGGAAGAAAGGAAATGAAATGTCAGTAATATAGTAAATGTGATAGGATTCTATTCACAATTTAAAAACAGAGATGTTCTGATTAGGTTTGGGGGGGGATCTAGCCTTGCAGTTTATGAGATGTACATCTAAAACCAAATGGCCACAAAAATGTGGTAAATAACTGAATGAAAAATATACCAGACAAAGCCTAATCCCCCCCAAAAAATGTGTGCCAACTACAATATAAAACAAAAATTTATATAAAAGAAAAACAGTACAAAGTAACAGAATTAAATAAGAAAAGGAATATTATATGCTGATAGGAAAAGATGCTCAACATCATTAGTCATTAGAGAAATGCTTATCAAAACCACAGTGAAGTACCACCTCACACCCAAAGGATTGCTATTACTGAAAACAATAACAGAAAAATAAAAGCAGAAAATAACAGGTTTGGGGGAAAATTTGGAGAAATTGATACTATAGTGCATTGTTGATGAGAATGTTGAATGGTGCAGCCACTGTGGAAAGCAATATGGTGATTCTTCAAAAATTTAAATATAGAATTACCATATGACCCACCAATTCCACTTCTAGGTATATATACAAAGAAAAGGAAAACAGAACCTTCTACACCAATGTTCCTAGTAGCATTATTCCCAATAGGCCAAAGGTAGAAAGAACCCAAGTGTCCATCAACAGATGAATGCATAAACAAAATGTGGTACGCACACATTGTATTAGTTTGCTAATGCTGCTGGAAAGCAATATACCAGAAATGGAATGGCTTTTAAAAAAGGAATTTATTATGTTACAAGTTTTCAGTTTTAAGACCATGAAGTTTCCAAGTTAAGGCACCAACAGGAGGTTGCCTTCACTTAAGAAAGGCTGTTGCTGTCTGGAACACCTTTGTCAGCCGGGAGGACACATGGCTGGTGTCTGTTGGTCCTTGTTCCCGGTTTTGTCGTTTCCAGCTTCTGATGCCAGTAGTTTCCTCTCTAACCATCTGTGTGGGCATTCACTTAGCTCCAGGACACAACTCTGGATTCTGGCTTGCTTAGCATCTCATAGGAAGGCACATGGAAATGTCTGCCGGGCTCCACCCATGTCTAGGCATCTGCTCTCTGTTGACACTCCAAGTATCTCCAAAACATCCATGTCTCTGTCAGCTCTGAAGCAACTGTTCTCCATGCATCTGCACCTGAAGTTTCTTCAAAATATTTCCCCTTTTAAAGGACTCCAGTAAACTAATCAAGACCCACCTTGAGTGGGTGGTGTCACATCTCCATCTAATCAAAAGGTTACACCCACAATTGAGTGTGCCATATCTTTGTGGAGATAATCTAATTAAAAGTTTCTGCCCTACAACATTAAAAGAATTAAGCATTAAAATTTTTTAAAAATGGGCTGCCCCCACCAGGTTGAGTCAGAATTAAAACATGGCTTTTTCTGAGTTACGTAATAGTTTCAAACCAGCACACACATGATGGAATATTATTCAACCATAAGAAAAAATGAAGTTACGAGACATCCTGCAAGATAAAAGAATCTTAAAAATATTATGCTCAGTGAAATAAACAAGGTACATAAGGACAAATATTATATGAAATTACTTAGATGACTAGAACTAGCAAATTCTCCAAAATAGAAAGTAGAATGGAGGTTACCAGATGATGGGAAGAGGGGAGAAGAGAGAGTTTTTGCTTGGAAAATATTTTTTAATTGAAAAAAAAGAATGAAGATGAGGAAAAGTCTATATAAAAGCATGTGAAATGCACAATCTAAAATACATTTATTAGGAAACAAGAGAAAATGAAAATAAATTGACTAAGAATTCAAATTAAGATTCCAGAAAAAGAATAGCTAAGAAAGCCAAAGTAGAAGAAATGTATAACGATGACAAAAGCTGAAAAGAACTTTATGTTGTAAATAGTAACATTAATCAATAAGAGGAAAAGCTGATTCAGTGAAATGACCATGGCATTGGCTAATCTTATCAAGTGAAGAATAAAGAAGAATGAAAAAATTGACATATAATTCCAGATATGGAGGAGATTTAAAAAACAATAAGAGAATTCCATGTACAATGATTTACCAATAAACTTTAAAATCTCATTGAAATGATTTTACTATCAAGTAGAACACAAAATGTAAAATTAAATCAAGGAGCGGCAGAAACCACTGAAGAACTTATAAAAATGATCAGCAATCCATCCCCCCAAAATCTTCAGTGCTAAATAGTTTCATAAATATCCTTCCAAACCTACCAAAAGCAGGTGAATTCCTTTATTATATAAACCATTTCAGGGCATAAATAAAGAAAAATCTTTCCAACTCATGCCTGAAGTTTGACACCCAGACCAGACAAGAATGATGCCAAATAACCCTATAAACACACAGTTGCAAAAATCCTAAATAAAATATTAGCAGATAAAATACAGTACTTTTAAAGAATAACACATCAAAACCAAGAAATTTTTAATACCAATGAATCATATTTCTATAAATTTAATATCAACAAATTACACTCCAAAAAGGCTATTTCAATTGACATCCCCACCAAAGAGCATTTAAGAATGCCTGATCCTTCTGCATCTCTTCCAACATGGGGGAGGGGGAAAAGGGGGAGACTCTTAGTTTCTTGTCTAATTTTGTTCCCAAAAGAATGTATAATTTATATATAATTTGTGTGATTCATAATTTTTAAATTTTTTATTTTTAAAAAAGGTACTGATCAACTGAAAGCAATATAAAAATAATTTGTCTTTGGAGCTTCTAGTCTCCCTTGGTGGACCCTTTTCCTCTTTCTGAGATACCCATCCCTCTCCAGTATCAGCCCCCAGCCTTTTCTTCAACTTAAATATATCTTAATGCAGACAGGGACAGTTGGACCACCATTTCCCCAACATTAGTCCTCCAAAGAAACTACAAAATTTTGGTGAATAATGCTATTTCAACCTCACTGACAAAAAACAGCACACACATCCTTGCCCCTCCACCCCCCTCTAAAAATGTTTTAGAAACTACACTTATATGCCTTCCTTTCTCATCCTTAAATCTAAATCTATTCTTAAGAAAGTCCAATAATCTTATACTTCAGGGTAAATTTATCTATTTGCTTCCCCAGAAGAATTTGCATGTGAAGTGTTATCTCTAAATAAGAAATAAAATTTAACCAACAGTAAACAGGTAGATCAGATGTTTAAGGAAATCCATTTGATGTCTAATCTCTTCATTCTTCTGAACAATATTATCCTGATTCTCCTCAGCTGCTTCCAGCTAAGTACAGAATAGTATCTGTTGAACTATAGCCAGGCTCTGCCAGATTTTAGGGGTAGCCAAAATTCCACTGCACCCCCTGGTTCTTTTTCCAACAGACCTCAAATTTTCTTCCCAATTCAGGCACTCCTTCCTGAGTTCGGAGTAGAGATGAAATGCCTCTCATCCTCCATGTGAGTTCTATTGGACTGCAATAGCTGTTTGGGAGAACACCCAGAGGACAGTTAAGTCAAACTCACGGCGGTGCAGAAGGAGATTTCCATGCAAAGCTAATGGTGTTGGAGCCCTCCTCCACCACAGCCTTCCTTACTAGTGAGCACAGCTGTGGCTCCTAGACCAAACACAGCATATAGATGGAGTTTATTTGCCTCTCTATTATTTTTAAGCTTTTGAGTTCAAATGCATGTGAAGGCCATTTGGGTTTGCAACCTCTGCTTTATACATCCCAGGCTGTGATCTCAGGACATAAACATGTTCAAAAGAGTTAGCCCACAAGTCAGGAGCTTGTGCTTATCTGGACTTCCATCACTAGACATCTTCCCAACATTTAAGGCACAAGACAAGGAGTTGGAAGCTCTTGAGTTCCAGCCATAGCTGTCCCTCTAACTCATTGGCTGGCCATAAGCAAGACTTTGGGTGGTGGACTAGAAGATTTTTAAGGCAATTGGTAGTTTAGCAGTCTTTGATTCCACGTCTATTGTTCCCACCATAGCAGCAAAACTTAGAATTCTGTATTAGCAAATGCAATAAAAGTTACATCCTATGTAGTTAAAAATAAGCAAGCATTAGAATTATAACTGTCTTACAGATAGGAAAACTCGAGGCATGAAGCAATTCAGTACAATAGTAATTCAATGTAGATGTTCAAATAACCATTTGGCTTCCTTAAGTAACTTCCTTCTGTCTTAGAAAAAATATTGTTCATTATTTTATGCATTCTTTTGGGGGCCTTCTCCATTTTCTTATGCGCTAAGCTGCCACACCCCCAGAAGTGGAAAGTTGCATCTGAAGTCACATAGTTAGGTGGTGTCTATGTACTAAAATAACAGTCCATGATGTCAGCCATCCTCTCTTCAACTCAGTCAGTAGGTTCACTTTGTGGCAATCACACTTTCCTAGGGCCCCAATCCGTGGCAACTCTCAACCAATGCAGTCATGTATCATTGGTTTTGTTCAAAGTTATCCTTTGTTCTATTAAATGGGTCTGTGCACCATGATGCTGTGCTATTTAGGAGTTCTGAACGTGGATAGCTTAACCCTATTAATTTGATTTATCAAAATGTCTGTATCCATTGCCTTTTAATGCAATTTTATTAGTTATATTCAAATACTATATAACCATCCAGAGTATACAGTCAGGGTTCACATTGTCATCATATAGTTGTGAATTCATCATCACAATCAATTTTTGAACGTTTTCATTACTCCAAAAACAATAAGAGCAAGAATAAAAATAAAAGTAAAAAAGATCACCTAAAACGTCCCATACTCCCTACCCCCTATTATTTATGTATTTTTTTGTCTTTATTTTCTTACTCATCTGCCCATACACTGGATAAAGGGAGTGCAAGTCACAAAGTTTTCACACTCGCTCAGTCACACCATAAAAGCTCTATAGTTATATGATGATCTTCAAGAATCAAGGTTACTGGATTATAGTTCAATCGTTTCAAGCATCTCCCTCTAGCTACCCCAATACACTAAAAACTGAAAAGAGATATCTATCTAATGCATAATAATAACCTCCAGAATGCCCTCTTGGCATTATTTGAAATCTCTCAGCCAGTGAAACTTTATTTTGTTTGATTTCTCTTATGCCTCTTGGTGAAGAAGGCATTCTCAACCCACAACACCAGGACCAGTTTCATTCCTAGGAGTTAGGTCCCACATAGAGGGGAAGGTGGTGAGTTCACCTGCAGAGTTGGCTTAAAGAGAGAGGCCACATTTTAACAAAAGAGGTTCTCTTGGCGTGACTCTTAGGCATAATTAAAGGTAGTCTTAGCTTCTTTGCAGGAATAAGCTTCGTAAGGGCAAGCCCCAAAAGCAAAGGCTTGGCCTAGTAAATTGGTAGTCCCCAGTGCTTGTGAAAATATCAGCTCTTCCCCAGGTGGGGAAGTTGAATATTTCCATACTTTTCCCCAGTACCCCAAAGGGACTTTGCAAATATTTTTATAATCTGCCCAGATTGCTCTGGGATGTATCAGAACATCATACTAACCTGTACAAACCGACAAGATCTCACTCCCTATTCAAGGTTCCATGTAATTATGGTGTCCAAATAAACTGACCATACATGTTAAATTAATGTGCTGCAGAAAATATCAATTTTGCACCAAATAAACACCTCTTCCTTTGGTCTCATGCAAAAGTTGAAGTTATAAAATATAGTCAATATCATCCTTTACCCTTTAGTCTGATTTACCTTAGTCCTAACCAGATCAGCTTCATTTGTATTTCTAATTGAAGTCTAAGGTCTTTCTCAGCTTTTTTAACAGTTGCTGTATGGGTTAATGTTGACTTTCATAGCTGCAGAACTCTAACTTTGAGACTCAAGAATCACAGAGATACCTGAAATTCCAGGGAACAATCAGATTTTACTCAAAGAGCTCAGCATCTCAGAATTTAGAAATGAAAGTTACAACTCAGGAATAGATGTGACTGCTATTTGAGCTTGCAGTCTAGGAACCTTTACAATAAACCTTCCCCTGACAACCTATGTGCTCAAATTCAATTCTCAGAATTTGCACATTATAGTTAGTCCATATTAGTGATGTGTTATAATATCTGTCTTTTTTGTTTCTGGCTTATTTCTTTCAACATACTGTTCTCAAGGTTCATTCACCTAGCTGCATGCTTCACAACTTCATTCCTTCTCACAGCAACTCAGTATTCCATTGTGTGAATATACCACAATTCATTTCTCCATTCATCAGCTGATGTACCTTTAGGCCACCTCCATCCATTGCAAATCATGAATACTGCCACCATAAACACCAGTGCAGATGTCCATTTGTGCTCCTGCTTCAGTTCTTCCAAGTATATGCCTAATAATTGGGTTGCAGGATCATACAGCAACTCTACACTTAGCCTCCTGTGGAACCACTGCACTGCCCTCCAGGGGGGAGCTGCACCATTCTACTTTGCTACCAACAGTGAATAGGTATTTTCACCAGCACTTGTATCTTTCTTTTTATCTTTAAACAGTTTTATTCACACACCATACAATCCATCCAAAGTAAACAATCAATAGTTCCTGGTATAATCACATAGTTTTGCATTCACCACCACAATCTATATGAAGACATTTCCAATTCTTCCAAAAAGAAAGAAGAATAAAAAATTAAAATAAATTAATTAAAAAGGAGAAACAACACCACCAAGAATCCCATACCCCTCCCTTATATCCCCTTCTTATTGACATTTAGTTTTAGTATATTGCCTTTGTATATTTAATGGAAGCATATTATAATATTTCTATTAACTATAGACCCCCGTTTGCTTTGAGTATGTTTTCCGTATATCATCCCATTTTCAACACCTTGCACTTTTTTTCCTTTTGCTTGGGCAGGCACTGGGAATTGAACCTAGGTCTCTGGCATAGCAAGAAGATGAACCTTGGGCTTTATCTTCTGTCTGTCCTTCTGGTGTTATATGTGCCCCTACCCTTCCTCTTTCAACCGTATTCACTTAACTTTGTTCAGTGTACTTACAATATTGTGCTATCATCAGATAGTATTGTGCTATCCACTTCTGGATCTTTACAATCAATCCTGTTGGATGTTCTGCACTCTTCTGGCATCCAGTGCCCAATCTCTACTTTAACTCTCAACTTTAACTCTCAAAGTTCACTTAATCACATTGGATCATATTAGTGAGACTATAAAGTTTTGGTGCTTTGCTTCTGCCAAATTTCACTCAA
>PVIY010012589.1:0-35000 GCA_004026745.1 Myrmecophaga tridactyla
TGGTTTTGGTTGGGATTTGTCAAGTTATGATAAGTAGCAATGTCTAACTGAAGCTTGCATAAGAGCAACCTCCAGAGTAGCCTCTCCACTCTATTTGAACTCTCTCAACCGCTGATAAATATTAATAACGTGTAACTTTATTAGTTACACTTCTTTTCCCCCTTTTGGTCAGGATGGAATTGTTGCTCCCACAGTGCCAGGGCTGGATTCATCCCTGGGAGTCATCTCCCATGCCACCTAGGAAACTTTCAACCCTGGATATCATGTCCCATGCAGCAGGGAGGAAAATGATTTCACTTATGGAGTTGGACTTAGAGAGAGTGAGGCCACATCTGAGCAATAAAAGAGATCCTCCAGAAGTAGCTCTTAGGCATATCTATAGTAAGCTAAGCTTCTTTGCTACCTACCTAAGCTTCACAAGAGTAAGCCTCAAGATCAAGTGGCCTATTGATTTGGGTGTCCCTAATGTTTGACACGGTCTCAGGGGATTCCCTGATCTCCCCATGTTCTTTTGAGCCATCTGTATTCGCTCTTCAGAAAATGCCTATCACATCTTTAGCTCATTTTATAACTGGGTTGTTTGTTGTTTTGCTGCTGAGTTGTATGATTTCTTTATGTATACAGGATATCAAACCTTTATCCAATGCTGATTTCCAAATATTTTCTCCCATTGAGTTGGCAGCCTCTTCACCTTTTTAACAAAGTTAAAGCTCCTTGATTGGGAGCATAGACATTTATGATGTTTCTTCTTGGTTAATTGTTCCCTTTTACTAATAGATAGCGTCCTTCTTTGTCTCTTATGATGCCTTTACATTTAAAGTCTATTTTGTCTGATATTATATTAGTATAGCTGCCTCTGGTTTCTTTTGGCTACAGCTTGTGTGAAACAACTTTTTAAATCCTTTCACTTTCAATGTACTTTTATCCTTGTGTCTAAAATGAGTTGTGTGAGAAGTATATAGCTGGATTATATTTCTTAGTCCATTTTGCTAATCTGTTTCTTTTAATTGGTAAGTTTAGTCCATTAACATTCAAAGTAATTACTGTAAAGGCATTTCTTGAATCCACCATCTTATCTTTTGGATTTTATTTGTCAGATCTATATATTCTTTTCCCTCTTTCACTTTTGATCCTTTAAGTTATCCTGACTGGTGTTCTTCAATTCTGTGCCCTCCTCCAGACCTTCCTTTCCTATCTGTTTTTTTTTCAGCCAGCAGAACTCCCTTTATTATTTTTTGTAGGGCTGGTCTCTTGTTGACATCTTCTTTCAGCCTTTGTTTGTCTGTGAAAATTTTAATCTCTCCCTCAGTTTTGAGGGACAGTTTGTCTGGGTACAGAATTCTTGGCTGGAAGTCTTTGTCTTTCTGGTTCTTAAATATATCATACCACTGCCTTCTCACCTCCATAGTGCCAGCTGAGTAGTCCAAACTCAGTCTTATGTGGTTTCCCTTGTACGTAGTAGATTGTTTGTCTCTTGCTGCCTTCAGGATTTTCTGTTTCTCTCCAGCATTTGACAGACTTATTGTATGTCTCTTGGGGTAGGCCTATTTGAATTTATTGTATTTGAAGTTCATTGGGCTTCTTTGATTTGCATATTTATAAAGGTTGGGAAGATTTCCCCCATTATAACCTCCACTAATCTTCCTAGCCCTTTACTCCTCACTTCTTCTTCTGGGACACCAATGATTCTTATATTTGTGCACATTGTTTGGTCTGTCATTTCCCTGAGATCCATTTCAAATTTTTCCATCTTTTTTGTCATTGATCTTTTGTGTGTTTGAAATCTGTTGCCCTGTTTTCTAATTTGCTTATTCTTTCTCCTGCTTCTTCAAATCTGCTGTTGTGTATCTGTAGTATATTTTTTATTTGGTCTACAGAAGCTTTAATTTCTATGATATTTGCTATTTTTCCATTTATTCTTTCAAATTCCTCTTTATGCTCTTCTAGTGCCTTCTTGACCTCCCTTACATCATTAGCCATTCCACTGATTTTATTTAGTAGAGTCAAATGAACATCTTTGATTAGTTGTTCCAAAGACTGTGTCTCCTCCTGTGTTTTAATTTGGTCATTCAACTGAGCTATATGTCTCTGCATCTTCATATGTTTAGTGATCTTCTGTTGTCTCCATGGCATGTAACTATCTTGATAGGGATACTTCAGATGTTGATTTCCTTCATAAGTCTAAAGCTTTGTATTTGTGGGATGGGTGTGGAGCAGGAGGCAGAGCATGGGGAGGGGCACAACAGTGTGGTGTTAAGTTGCTGTGTAGGTATGTACATGGGTCTAGGATGCTGTGCTGGTGCCTGTGAGCATGGGGTGTAAGTGGCAGTATTGTGAAGGTGCTGTGCGGGGACCTTGGGGTTGAGGTGCAGCTCAGGCAGGCCTTGGAGTGCAGGAGCAGGGTGCTGCATGAGGGACACACAGGTAGGGCTTGGTGGGAGGTGGATGGTGGGGCTAAGTAGATGTGCTGGGCTGGTATATGGGCAGGATACAGGTAGGCGCATGGAGCATGTGGGTCATGGGTGTCAGGGTATGGGGTACAGGGCACAGAAGTTGGGGCACAGGGTGTGTGTATCTTCTTTCACATAGGGGGGGGTTGTAGGGGGGCTAGGTTGCTATAAGGGAGGGGCACAGGTTGCAGAGATTGTGGGATGGGTGTTAGGGGTGGGTGATGTCCAGTGGGCAGGGTCCTGGCACTGGTGCACAGGTGCAGGGGTGGGTGGGGTAGGATGCACATGTGTGCATGATGAGGGCTATGTAGCACAGATGGGCATGAGAGAACCTGCCACATGTGGGAGAAGGGCACTTGTGCCAGGGGTGAGGCCAGGGTATGCATGTGTGCGGGAAGGGGTTTGTTTGCAGGGGTCAAGAGATTAGTGCATGGGTACCTGGCAGGGAGGATGTGGCTATGCCTTTATGTGTGTGTGTGGTTCTGGAGGGCAGGGCCTTGGTGTGTGCGCATGTGCAGAGCTCAGAGGTAAAAGGGCAGGATTGCACCTATGCAGGCTGGGAGTGGGTGTGGCCCAGATGCATAGGTCAGTGCTTTACTAGAGCTAAAGGGGTGTGGTGTGAGTGGACACATGTGCATGCATGTGTCTGGGGGGCTGGATGCTGATGTGTGCATGCACAGAGCTGGAGGAGGCAGGCAGTGTTGAGCGATTGTATGGGCTGGGTGCAGGTGTGGCCCAGGTATGAAGGTGAGAGCCTGCAGCCTGGATGCACAGGTGACCACCTGTAGGAGGCAGGGAGGGGAAGGTGGAGGTTGACGGTCTGGAGGGAGGGGCAGGGCGAGACTGCGCTTGCGTGGAGTGTTGGGGCAGGTTGGGCTAGACTTGCATGTGCCGGATGGGGGTGTGGGGCGGGGATGTGAGGGAAGGGGTCGGGGTGGGGGTGCTTGGAACATAGTTGTGGGGTCAGGTGATGGGGTTCAGGTGCATGGGGTGTGGGATGAGTCATGGGTTGTGGGGCAGGGACAGCATGTGTGAAGATAGCACCCTCAAGGAATGTGGGTTGACTTATTTTCTGTCCCTGTCTCCCTGTCCGTGCACTTCTGAGGGCTCCAAGCCTCTGTCTGGAAAGGGGTGCTTTAGGCTGTTTGCACTAGCTGGATGGTCTTCGGTTCTCTGCATCTTAGTTCCTCTGCTTTTTCAAGCAGGGTCCCCTTATGTGGTGTAGAAGACCCTCCCAGGTCACTTACATCCTGGAATCACTCTTGGTAATTTTTCTATCACTTCTCTAGCTGTTCCTTGGAGCAGGGGTGAACTTGACCTATCCTATTCTGCCATCTTCCCAGAAGTCCTATTTTATCCAAAATTTAAACTTTCTGTGTACACTATCAAATTTAACATGTCTGGAAGTTCATTTGGACAACCTTACTGAGCTTTATTTTACATAGAATCCAAAATAGGCAATGAGATCTTGATATTCTGTCCAGGCTGATGTAATATGCTGAGTGCATTTCAGAGTGTTCAGGACATAAAATGAAAAAGTATTTACAAGGTCCCTTGAGTAACTGGGGAAGGAAAGCATGAAACTCTAAGGTTCCTGCTACTATCTCAAGCCAAAGGAGTGCCTAATTTACTAAAACTAATCAAGAAATCTTGTGACGTCTAAATCTAAAATCCACTCCTTTGAGAAACATGAATAATCCCCATTTGAATTTAGAGGGAGATCTATGAAAATAAACTCTAGAATATAATGAGCACTGCCTCACAATAGGAATTATGCTAACAAGCCAAGCCTTCAATCTTGAGGCTTGCACTTATTAAACTTATTTTGGTAATGATGCAACTAAGCTTTATTATAATTAATGCATGAGCCATCCCCTGAAAATCCCCTTGTTGCACAGATGTGGATTCTCTAAGCCAAACTCTGCAAATAAACTCATTATTTGCCCTGCTATGTGGGGAATCCTCCCTGGCACTGAGGGATTAATACCAAATATTTATCAGCAATATCTTTGGAGTAGGACCTTGAGAAATAGGGAGGAAATGCTAAAAGAATAAAACAAAATAGAATTTCTAAAGCTAAGAGATTTTAAATGGCGTTGGCAGGTACTTCTGGAAGTTTCTTTTATGAAGGTCTCAGTCAAATATCACAAACTTCCACAGTATTGCAAAACTTCAACCAAAAATATTCTTAAAAAATCCTAGGAATGTCTGAAGACCATAAGGAAAGAAAGGTCATGGGAACAGAGGACACCCCACCCAACCAATTTTGGCCTGCCCACAGTTTCAGTGAACATTTTAATTTCATGCACAGAAAGTCTACCTTGTAACCCTCCCACAAACTCTAAGATAAATGTTTTCCTATTTCTTTCTTAAACCAATTAAATATTCAGAAAAATTGGGCTCACATGTCATTATAGTATTAGGTTTGTTAACTGTGGACTTGGGAGTGCTTTTCAAAAATAAGTAGCCATTTTGCATCAACAAAATTTGAAAGTCATACTATATTGTGCAAGAAAAGGTAGAAAAGATATAAAATGCTATGATATATCAAACATCAATAGTAAGATGACAACAAAACACCAAGTATCCTGATGAATCATCCTAGAAGCACTGTAGTTTATTTCAGTAGATAAAAGGTGCATGAGATACTTAGCATGAAGAGAAGGGTGGGAGATAGGTTTTCATCCCTTGCTCTGTGTAGTAAAAGGAAAAATTTAAATATATATATATATATTACTCTGAATCTTCATTCAAAATTTCTCTTCTTTACTTTCGGTACCTGGCGAATTTCCTCTTGCCTCATGACTCAGCTTATATAACCCATTGGAAAAAAAAAAAAAAGGTTTTCCTGAGGACCCTACATTGGTTTGGCTTCCTCTGTGTGGCATTTAAGAGTCAGTATGTGCTTTCTCTCACATTGGATTATAATCTCCCTGGTGTAAAGTCAATATCCTGAAAATGGTCCAAATAATTTACAACATAATTGTTAATAAACATGTAGCAGTTAACAGAAATAAAGTCTACATTGAAACAAGTTAAAGCTCAAAGTGTTGAGTTCAAATTCACAGCAAATTGATTTAGGAAAGACTTAATGGAAAAGAAGACAATTACACTGCGGTTTGAAATACATACATAGCAAAGTGATATATTAGCTGAGTAGAGAGTTACAAGGACACATCCCTCCAAGAAGCTATGAAAAGCAAGGGAAAATTATCAGAAATAACTTTGTTGGAACTTTAGGAAATAACCTCAGGTTTAGAACAACAAAGCAAATGAGGAAGAAAATGGTGATTTAAGCATGGTAGAAAGTTTTGTGGCATTTAAACTTCACCTTGCCTAACTACAGCCCAGCAGTAAAGAATATTTGAAGATGGAAATAAATATTTCTGCTTCAGATGCTAGATTCTGGGGGAAGAGCAAGGGCCTTATTCTGAAGAAACTGTTTGGCTGACCTATCCAGAAGTTTTTTGAGGTACTGATGCAAGGTGCTTGCCTTTGTTTCACCTAATTCGAACTCACTCTTGGCAAAAACAACAAACAAACAAAACACAACTAAAGGGAGGATTATCCCTGCAAACTCTGAAAGGCAAATGAACATGGCCCCACCATATGCCCAAAGGATTACTATTGGGGCAACAAGGACATGCTAAAAGACTGGGGAAGAAATCTAGAAAGCATGTTACTTCAAGATATAAGGACTTTGAAAAGCTCTTGCATGTAGCAGGGGATCTAGGGAGCCATGCACATATCCAATGCAAGACACTCAGAGAACTTAGAAGACCCTAAGCTTTTACCTCTTGCACTGATAGATTCAGTGCAAATAGGAAGTAAAGGCTGAAGGAAAGTAGTAAGTGGTCTAGCAAAGCATTGAAAGAGTTCCCTAATACAAAGCAAATCTGTAAATACTGGGAGAATATATTTTATTTTCTTGGTCCAGGCATTTAAAGAAATTTTCATCAGAGTACATGACTGTAGGTAAATAGCAGAGATTTCAGAGGCAACAGAGAAAAAGGAATACAGTCTTAAAAAAAATACTTTATAAAAATCAGTAAACAAACAAGCAACTACAGCCCACAGCAAGTGGCAACAAAAGTCCTTGAGGAGGATATATATGAGGTCTGTAAAGAACCTATAAAATATGGTCCATTCACAGGGAAGAGGAAATTAGCAAGACTGTCCTTGAGAAATCACAAATATTGGACATAGTGGACATCGATGAAAATGGAAGATGGTTAAAATGGAAGTAGCAAAAAGAATAAAAAAAAGAATGAAGGAGAAGGAACAGACTTTAAGGGATGTGTGGGATCAAAATAAATCTCAGCCTATGCATAATGGGAATCCCAAGAGATGAGATAGAGAAAGATGCATAATGAATATTTGAAAACTAATGGCTAAAAACTTCCAAAATATGATAAAAGATGTAAAACTAATCATCCAAGAAGCTCAACAAATTTAAAGTAGAATAAACACAGAGAAATTGAATTATGACACATTAAAATAAAACTGAAGAGCCAATGACAGACATTTTCCCTTGATGAGTCATCAGCGAATTGTCTTTATGAGCATGCGTGAGACAACCCCTGAAGCTCCTAGGGATAGCACACATACAGAGGGTGGGAGAGGGGCATGACCTTGAGGGGAACTGTAGCACAATTAATAGCCAAAGGGCAACAGACTTAGAAATATACTCTTGAGCAGTTTTTGCAGGAGTATATATTTTTGTCCTCAGCCTACAGAGCTTGGGATGCCACCTTGGTGTTCAAAACCTAAGCCACCCTTAAGTATGGCAAATAACCTGATATTTAGTGGGGAATTTCATAACAGATCCATTTTCTAAGTGTTCTATTTTCTCATTATATTAAATGTAAGCCAAGGAAAGAAGAGACTGAAAATAATAAATGTCCCCAAAAGAAATTACGCCATTGAGTTTGTGAATCAAACCTCCAAAAGAGGTTTTGAGTGAAGCTGAGCATTTGTCTTGGGGTGCTGGTGGTGTTTACAACTAGGAAAAGGTATTTGTGTGACTATACAAAATAAGAACAAAATCAGGAAGGTTTGATTAGAAATTAAAATGCAAAATCTTTCTTTTGCAATCCCACATTTGCAGTGGACAATGAAACTTGCTGATGGCCAGAAATACTCTGCTTTCTTGGATTCTCTTGTTTTTTTTTCCAGAAATTATGGCCCCTTTCTGTGTAAGAGGGCCATTTATGGAAGTAAAAAAGACTACATTTTGAAATTAAAGAATCCTTATTCTTTAATTGCTCATAATTGCTCATACATGCCACCTTATGGCAATGGCTCATTCTGCACTAAAGCCCCAGAAGTCCTCTCTCCAGGTCATTGGACACTTTGTTATAACCGGTTCATGTCAAAATGGGATGGAGGTATCCCCTACTTTGGCTCCCTTATGAGAACTTAGCAATCATAAATATGTGGTAACCAAGGCCTAGAAAGGTCCAGTGACTTGTCCAAGGTCAGACAAATTGTCACTGGTTCAACTAAAAGTGGAACCCAGACTTTCATTTTGTTTTATTCTTTCTCACCCTTCCCTCTCTCCCTCTCCTCCTTCTCTCTCTCTCTCTCTCTCTCTCTCTCTCTCTCTCTCTCTCTCTCTCTCTCTCTCTCTCTCTCTTTCTCTCTCCCTCTCCCTCTCTCATCTATTGCTCTCTTTCCCCGAATCTCTTTGTCTCCTTCCCCATCATTCCTCTCTCCCACAGTCTCATGGTGGAGGAGGTTAACTTTTGGTGATTAGGTGAAGGAAAAACTCTGAGTGGTGTCAGAATAAAAAAAAGGTCAAATGAATGACCACAGTAATGAATTATGGTTGGTTTATTTCAGATGGTTTTGGAAATGGGAGGAATGCACAAGGAAGAGTCATATTTCCATGGCAATTTTCTATTGAGGTAGTGTTTCTGGACTTCCAGCAAACCCCAAAATACAAGATTATGCTCACCTATGTTCTTAATTTTGTTGCAGAAGGCAGAAGTTGAAAAGAAGCAGTTATGGGTCTGGGCATGCCTGGAAGAATTTCCTTTTCTGAAACCTCTCCTCCCCCATCCTGAAAAATGTTGAGACAATAAAACAGTTGGTTCAGTCTAGATAGCTTAGGTAGCAGTAATTTCCTCAATATATTCACCAAAAGTAGAGTTCTCCTACAGAATTTATGGCAATATTTTACAGGTTGGTTGAACTTGTAATAAAAAGCTATTTCAGGGAAACTCAATAACATTAACTACCAGGGAAATGAAAATCCCAACCATAGTGAGATAACACTTTAAACCTACCTAACTAGGAAAACAAAAAAAGACAGATAATGATAGTATCAGGAAGGATATGGAGACATTTGAACCTGCTGGAGGGAATGCTAAGTGGTGCAGCCATTTCTAGAAGCATACCTACGAGAAGCAAAAATGTGCCTCTGTAAAAACATGTACCTGTATGTTCATAGAACAACTATTCACAGTAGCCTAAAGGTGGAGGCAACTTGAATTTCCATCATTAGATAAATAGTATATTCATTTATCTAACAGAACATGGTATATCCACAAGTAGAATATTAGTCAGCCTAAGAAAGGAATGAAGTGCAACTGTGTCATGCTCAGACCTGTAATGAAGGTGAAAGCAGGGCTGCAAAAGAATAAGAAACACAAGTAAAGTAAAAGAGGGGGCACAGGGGGTCAATGACTGAAGCAGTCAAAGACACTTTTTTTTTTCACTCAGCTTTTATTCATGAATCATAACCAAAAGTGCATGGATGCTTATTTTTTATTGCTCTTAACACAATGTACATTTCTTGCTTAATGTTTAATCTTTATTTATAACTCTTATGGGGAAAGAGTGGTCAGAGGACATGGCCCAGTGCATTGACGGTTCTATCCTAGTTCCTCAGAACAGGTCTTTTGGTGGTTTGCCACCATCTGGCAGAACCCAGTGTGCTGTGCTCAGCTGTTCGTCCTGGTTGAGTGCAGCCATGTGTGCTCCTTAGACTGAAGTCACCACATCTCCCCCTTTCATTTGATTTGAAATATCCATGATCAAACTACACTTCTTTGTCTCTATTTGCTCTTTGTTCACTTCTCTGGAAGCATCGGAAGACTAAATAAATGAGAAACAGACAAATTGTGCACATAATAGCAACAGTTCCTGTACTACAAGGTATGTGAGATAGCCATAATCTCAGGTCTAATGATGAAAGCCCTTTTGCAATTCCATTCATAGCATCAGTGCCCTCTAACAATTTTGGAATATTCTTTTGCATGTTTACTATTCTTGCTCGAAGCTTATTAATATCTGAAGTTAAATTATCTTGATGCCTTAATAGATGTCTTTTAATTTGTTCCCACTTATGTTCACTGTCCACTGTCATACAAGAATGGAGAAATACAGAAAGATGTAACATTCCAGTCACACAACAAGTGTTGCATTTTAAGCAACTGGATTTCATCTCCCAACATAATTACAGTTTGCTGTAAGTCATCTATATGCAGATTAATTTCTTTATCTGTATTAACCTGCTGAGTCCACACCTTACTTGCATTTTCACGCCATTTTTGCACATAATGTGCAGTTTGAATTTCTTGTGTTAAAGCCACTCTAGCTACCATTGCTGTGGTAGTGAGGGCTACGATTCCCAAAATTAACATAATTAAGTACCAATAACTCTTTTAGTGCATTTAAGCATGTATTGTAATGTCTTGAATAAAATACAATAAGCATGCATTGTAATATCAGGTGAAGATTCCCATGGTCGAGTTTGGTTTGCAGGAAGCCATACCCCAAGGTGCCTTCGTAAAAGAAGGAAAGTCTGATTTTTTGAAACAGAAGAATTGAGACAGGTAAATAATTGACAATCACAACATTGTATTTCTGATGAAGATGCATTAAAAGCAATTGTTCCTGCTAAAATAACATAAGGATTAATCACACAAGCTTGAATATAATTTGATTAATTTTAAATTTAAGAGAATATACTGAATTATTTGAAGAATAATTTCCTTTCCAAATATGAATAGGGGCTAGACTCATGGCTAATTTCCAGATTGCTGTTCATCGCGGACCTAAGCCAAAGAAACAGCATGGGGCTACCATTCCATGCCACAAGATTTTTTTCATTACATTCAGTAGAACTATCATTCAAGGTATACCAAGGCAACTTAACTGAACAATTACTGCCAGAACTGCAGTTCTGAATTGCATACCCCTTAGGGGACCAATCGTTTACAATTCCATAGGAACCATTCATGAGTACTGACTTTTGTTTGGCATGGCATTGTACACATTGAATATGTTCTGACTCGGGCATCCAGGTATGTGTATTTTTACATAGACAGTTTATTAGGAATAGGCTCAGAAATGGATTTTTCTTTATAGGCAAAGCTTAGTCCAGAAAGCAAATGCAATTTAGCTTGAGAATTATTTTTCTTAGGAGTATAACCTAGCCACAACAATGCGGGTTGTAGTCAATGCATTCCATGCTTGCAAGGATAACTGTTCCACTTCATCTGTAGGAGGATTGACGTCAAAGAGCATTTGTTTCCGACTCATGTTGAACCCTAAATTTAATAAAATGATCTGGAACCCATATTCCTTTTTCATTTTCTTTGGTTTTTATCTGTGCAAACCCTCTTCCCCATACTATGACTTCCTCTTCTTTCCATTGACCATCCAATACATCCTTCCAATAAACTGGCTGATTAACAGCAGGGACTTCCTTTATTAGTTTTCCCCAATGTCTTTCTGTTGATGTAATACCATCAGTTTTTTTATGTTTTCAAAATTTAAAAGTAAATAAGGCATTCGTTAATTGTTCTTTTGGACCCTATAAGTCATCTCCCCCTTTTTGTTTTAATAATTGATATTTTAAAATCAAATGAGCACATTCAATGATAGCCTGCCCTTGGGGATTGTATGGAATGCCAAAAGTATGAGTGATATTATGTGCTTTTAGGACTTTTTCAATTGCAATAGAGGTGTATGCCGGGCCATTGTCAGTTTTAATAGTCTCTGGTAGTCCCAGAATAGAAAATACCATTAGCCAATGTTGTTTCACAGGTTTTGCAGCTTCTCCTGTATGGGCAGTAGCATATAAGAAAGAAGAAAAAGTATCAACTGTACAATGTACATATTGTAATTTTCCAAAAGAAGGAATATGTGTAACGTCTGTTTGTCAAATATGATTGGGTTTGGCTCTTCTAGGATTAACTCCTTCAGGAAGGGAGTGTTGATTTATTTTTTGACAAGCTGCACAAGAGTTAATGATCTGTTGAGCAGATTGCAAAGTTAAATTAAACCTTTTTCTTAAGGCTGTACTATTGCAATGGGTAAGTTGATGCCATTCTTTAGGTGAAGAGAAACAACGAATCGTTTCGTCTGCTGTTCGGTTGCCTTGTGTAATGGGTCCTGGAAGGGAAGTGTGTGCTCTAACATGAGTGGTATATATTGGAGCTTTTCTGTTTCTCACAACCTGTTGTAATTGTATGAATAATTGATCAATTTCACTTGTTCCCAGTATGGTGGCGGTCTCAATGCGATTAACAACATATGCTGAATAAGCAGAATCAGAAATAATATTTACAGCGCGAGAAGAATGATCTTGTAACAATAAAGTTATAGCAGATAACTCAGCCTTTTGAGCCGAATGAAATTTTGTTTGTATATATTCTGTTGTGGGTCCTGTATATACAGCCCATCCTTTTGCATTTCCATCTGTAAAGTAAGTGTCTGCTCCTAAAATGGGAGCAAATTGGATTATTTTAGGTATTATCTATGATGTTAATTTAAGAAATTGAATCTGCTTTAGTTTTGGATAGTGATTATCTATTTGTCCTGAAAATCCAGCAATCCCTATTTGCCACCATTCATTTTGTTGTATGGCAGCATTAATCTACTCTTTAGATAAAGGAACAATAATATTTTGTGGTTCTGTTAAAGTAATTTGTAAAAGTCTCTGTCTGCTGATATGAATTAATTTCCCAATTTTATCAATGTATGTGCTTAACTGTTTTCTTTCTTTGTTAGCCAAAAATACCCATTCGATTATATGAATGTGCTGTACCAAAATTCCAGGGTGGGAATGTAAAGAAGGCAATATTAGGATATCACACCATTCCCCAAAGTCTATCCTATCTAATCGCATTTCTTGAATATGTAATTCAATCCATTTTAATTCAGATTCTGCCTCTGGAGTTAATATTTCATGGGCTATCTAATTAAGAATCTCCTTCTAAAATTTTAAATAGATTTTGTAAAGCATAGGTAGGAATGCATGTAGTAGGTTGCAACCAATAAATATCTCGTAATAATTTCTGAAAATCATTAAATATTTTTAAAGAATCTCACCTTATCTCTACCTTTTGAGGAATTATGGCAGTCTTTTGTAATTTTTACCCCTAAATATTGATAAGGCTCAACATCTTGAACCTTTTCCATCGCAATACAAAGTCCTGATTCAGGAATTAGTGACTGAAACATCTCCCATAATGCTTCCAATTCCCTTTTTGTCTTTGTTGCTAACGAAATGTCATCCATATAATTAAAAATAATTGCTGTAGGAAATTTCGTTCTTAAAGATTGTGAAACTTTGTCCACATGTTAATTGGCACATAGTAGGACTATTAATCATTCCCTGAGGTAAGACTTTCCAATGATAACACTCAGCAGGTTGCTGATTAGTGATAACTGGATTGTAAAAGCAAAGTTTTCATAATCCTGAGGATGGAGAGGTATTGTATAAAAACAATCTTTCAAAACTATAACTTTAAGATACCAATCTTTGGGAATCAAACTAGGAGAGGGGAGTCTTTTTGAACTGCTCCCATTGGCTGGATTACCTTATTAACTTGTCTAAGGTCAGTTAACATTCTCCATCTTCCAGATTTTTTCTTTATTACAAAAATAGGATGGACTGGTTGAGGACTCTATATGTCCACAACTTAATTGTTCAACAATCGTTTTAAAGCATCCCTTTTTTCCAATGGCAAGGGCCGCTGATCTACCCATACAGGTTTCTCAGTTAGCCATGTAAGTTTAATTGGTGAGGGATACCTCTCTTCAGTGGCCCTCACTAAAAATTTTGATATACCAAATCTCTTCTATCATATGATATAATTGAATTTATTTGATTTTTTTCACATACTTGTGGTTGATAATCCATTTTCAACATCATATTTTTTACTTGAGGAGACAGCAAAGGGATATGAACAAAAGCTCCCCATTGAGATAGTAAATCTCTTCCAAATAAATTTACAGCAATATAGGGTTGAATGTAACCTTCCTGATTGTCAGGCCCTAAGCATTGTAAGGCATTAGCACTTTTAGTGACCCCTGACATTTGCCCTATTCCTTGCAATGTCACATTTTCTTGTATGGTTGGCTATGAGGAAGGCCAGTGTTTTTTTTTGGCTATTATAGAAACATCTGCTCCCATGTCAATTAGACCTTTAAATTGCTTACCTTCAATACTTACTGTGCATTCTGGTCTATTATATAATTGGGACTGCCAATAAATACTAAACCTTCCAGTGCTTCTGAAACCACCTTCCCTTTTTTGTATTTCTTCTCCCCCCAAAATATGTGGTAAACATAAAAGTTGGGCAATTCACTCTCCTGCTTCAATTTGATAAGGAACACAAACAGAAAGAATTACTTTTAAGATTCCCATGTAATCTGAATCCACTATTCCTGGGTATACAATAATACCTTTTGATTGCAAACTGCTTCTTCCTAATATTAAACCAACTGTATTTTCAGGAATAGGCCCAATAATATTAGTGGAAATAGTATGTGGATTATGTTGAGGATCCAAATATTGAAAAGAAACTGCAGGCAAATCTATGGCTGCACTGTTTGGTTGCAGGCCGCAATTGAGTGATGGGTATTGATCCTGAATTTGCTGATTTGTGGCAGTTTGCAAACCCTGAACTGGGTATTGGTAATGGATCCCAGTGTTTGTATTGCAGGGGCCCTGGGACTGCCCTCTTTGGAAATTTCCTGACCCTATATATTTTCCTTCAGTGTCAAATTGAGATCTACATTGGTTTGTCCAATGATTTCCTTTTTTACATTTAGGACATCTCCCTGAAGGAGGTTTATTTTCTATAGGATGAAATTGGACCCTTTATTTTGAATTTTTATTAGGACAGTCCTGTTTAATATGGCATAATCTTCCGCATTCAAAACATCTAGTGTTTTTCCCTGTGATTTTCATATTTGCCATCACCTCAACCATTTGTTGAAAAGCTTTATGCCCAGTTGTAACATCATTGCAAGCTCTTATGCAATCCTCGAATTTTCCTCTTGCTGCTCTAATAGGCCTTAAAGCCTTTTGGCAATCCTGATTAGCATTATCGAAGGCAAGTTTTTCTAATAACATATCTTTTAGACCAACTTGAGAAGCAGTTTTTTCTACTGCATCTTTTAAACAAGCTACAAAGTCCACATATGGTTCGTTAGCTCCTTACACAATCTTTGTAAAATTAGGAGTTTCTTGCCCCAGTGGAAATATTTTTTCCATGCTCTCAAACATACAAGATGCATTTGAGTAATTTCCTCATAAACAATTGCTGCTGAATATCTGCATGTTGCCCTAAACCCATTCACCTTTTGGCTGTTTTCTGCACCTGTGGGTTTGCTGCCAGATTATGTTACTCTTGACTCTGAGCCTCATCTTGCCACCATGTTTTAAATTTAAGGATTTGGAAGGTTCTAAAACTGTTTTTGCCAATTGAGTATAATCCCAAGGAATCAATCTTTCTGTGAATGCCATACCTTCTAATATCCCATAAGTATACGGAGAATTACAACCATAAGTAGAACATGCTTGCTTTAAGTCTTTGAGAATCTTATATGAGTTATTTTCATGATTTAGTTGTACCTCCTGAGGGACTTGAGTTAAAGTAACAGGGAATAAGGAATAAGCCGCCATGTTTCCCTCTTTTTGTGCTTGTCTGATTCCCTTTTCAATCATTCCATCAGATCCATCAAAAGAGGCTCTCTCCATGACCAGAGGAGGAGTAGGCCACGGAGAAGATAACTTCTCATCCTGTACAGGATGAGAAAATAGTTCCCAGTCCATTCTAAAAGGGTTGGTAGTCCTAATTTTACTTTCCCTTTTTCTTTTTTTTTTCTTCAATTCTCCTCCTCAGATTCAGAGGATGAAGAAGAAGCAGACGAGTGAGAACGTTGACTTTGAATGAATGGGGATGTCCCTCTATCTACATACATACTGTCCAAGAATTGAGAATGAAAATTTTTTCAGACTGAATCCTTTCCACATTGTCGGAATCATCAACCAATACAAAGGGCTCCCTTGGAGCCGAAGGAGTAAGAGGTGGCGTTGGAACAGTAATTGAAAAATTCTTTAGTATTGCTGAAACAGCATTCGATACAGACCAGTCAATGGAACTCTTTCATCCTTCCCATAAGCAGCCTTTAAAGTAACTATAATCTCTTCCCAGTGCTGTGATCTAGTTTCCTGATCTGACAGCCAGTAACAATATATTTGTATTATTTCAAGCACCGTATTCAAAAAATTTGAGTTCACTCTAACTCCATGCACTCTTAATAATGATTTCAACAACTTTTTATACTGTTTAAAAGAAGACTGATTTTGCCCCATTTTTACCCGCTGAAAAATCCCCGTTACTTACTTCCGTCCTCAGAAGTATGGGTTCTTGCGGCTGACGGAGCTCCTACCAAATAACTTCCACTTTCACTCTTTTTGTGCCCCACGTTGGGTGCCACTTGTCGTTCTCAGACCTGTAATGAAGGTGAAAGTGGGGCTGCAAAAGAATGAGAAGAAACACAAGTAAAGTAAAAGAGGGGGGACAGGGGATCGATGACTGAAGCAGTCAAAGACCCTGTCTTCTTTTACCACTCAGCTTTTATTCATGAATCATAACCGAAAGATGCTATTTTTTTATTGTACTTAATGCAATGTATATTTCTTGCTTAATGTTTAATCTTTATTTATAACTCTTATGGGGAAAGAATGGTCTGAGAACACAGCCCAGTGTGTTGACTGTTCTCTCCCAGTTTCTCAGAACAGGCCTTTTGGTGGTTTCCCACCAGCTGGCAGAACCCAGTGTGCTGTGCTCAGCTGGTCTTCATCCTGGTTGAGTGCAGCCATGTGTGCTCCTTAGACTGAGGTGTGCTCCTTAGACTGCTGCATGTTACAACATGGATGAACCATAAAGACATCATGGTGTATTAAATAAGCCAGACACACAAGGACAAATATTGTATGAGTCCACTTATATGAAATATCTAGAATAAACACATTCATACAGACAGAAGTAGAGTGGAAGTTACCAGGGACTGGGAGAAGCTATAATTGCTTCATGTATACAGAATATTTGTTTCGGATAGTGAAAAAGATTTGGTAATGGATGGTGATGTTGGTAGCACAACATGTCAATTAGAGTTAATACCACTGAATTAAACATTTAAAAATAGTTAAATAGGGAGTACAAGGGTAGTTCAGTGGTAGAATTCTTGCCTGCCATGCAGAAGACCCGGGTTTGATTCCTAGTCCATGCAATTCCCCAGAAACAAACAAACAAGCAAAACAAACAAGAAACAAAAAAAATTCAACAGATGGTGCTGCAATATTGGGATACTCACATGGAAAAATAACGAAATGTGACCCCACCATACAGCATACAAAAAAAGGTTAAATGACAAATGTTATGTTATATATACACATATATGCATATATATTGCAGTGATTAAAGATAATTAAATGCTGATACATGTTAAACATGGATTATAAACTTTAAAACATTTAATGGATGAACCTTGAAAACACTAAGCTACATGACTAAAGAATCAGTCACTAAAGACCGTATATTGCATGGTTCCAAACATATTAAATGTCCCCAAAAGGCAAATCCACAGAGACAGAAAGCAGATGAGTAGTTTCCTGGGGCTAGAGGGCATGTGAGGGGATTGTAGGAAAATAGATAAAGGGTATGGGGTTTCTATTTGGGGTGATGAAGATGTTCTAAAATTGATAATGGGATGATTGTACAAGTATGTGGCTAAAGTAAAAACCTTTGAGCTGTACACTTAAAAAGCCAATAACAGAATGAGAGCAGCAATAGAGAAGTGATTTACTTCATATATGGTGTGCAGTTTAAAACTATTATGTACCCCAGAAAATCCATATTGTAATGCTGAGCAAATCTTGTGGGGAGATACCTATTGTTTGGGGGTGGTGATTTTGATTGGATTTTTTCCATGAGACGTGACACACCCAGCTGTGGGTGTAATCTTTCAGTTAGATCACCTCCATGGAGATGTGATAACACCAAATTGTGGATGTGACCTCTTGATTAGATGGAGCTGTGACTCCCCCATTCAAGGTGGGTCTTGATTAATTTACTAGAGTTCATTAAAATGGAAAACATTTTGGAGAAATCTCAGATTCAAATGCTTACTAGTTGCTTCAGGGCTGTTTGGAGATGCTGGGAGTGTTGACAGAGAGAGCAGATGTCTAGACTTGGGCAGAGTTCAGCAAACTTCACGATGTGCCTTACAATGGATGCCAAGCAAGCCAGAACCTAGAGAGAGCCAAGGGAAGCCAAGAGATGCAACCCAGGCTTGGAGAAGCCAAGTGAGGAATCCCCACAGGAAACAGAGGCTGAAAGCAATGGAACCTGGGAGCAAGGGACCAGAAGGGTGCCTTCCCAGATGACAGAGGTGCTCTGGATGGCATTAGCCTTTCTTGAGTGAAGGTAATCTCTTGTTGGTGTCTTCATTTGGACATTTTTCTGGTCTTAGAACTGTAAATTTGTAATGTAATAAATTCCTGTGTTAGTTAGGTTCAGGTGTCAACTTGGCTAGGCGAAGGTGCTTAGTTCTAATGCTGTGGACGTGAGCCAATGCCATGCGAACCTCATCTGTTGCTGATCACATCTGCAGTCGGCTAAGAGGTGTGCCTGCTGCAATGAATGATGCTTGATTTAATTGGCTGGTGCTTAAATGAGAGAGCTCAATGTAACACAGCCCAAGCAGCTCATCATAACTCATCTCAGCAGTCGCAGCTCAGCCCAGGCCATTGGAGATGCAGAAAGGAATCACCCTAAGGAAATGTGTTGGAACCTAGGGGCCTGGAAAGAAGGCCCACAGAGATTGTCCTGTGCCTTCCCACATAAGAAAGAATCTCAGTTGAAAGTTAGCTGCCTTTCCTCTGAAGAACTATATGTGAAATCAATAAATCCCCTTTTACTGAAAGCCAATGCATCTCTGGTGTGTTGCATTCTGGCAGCTAGCAAACTAGAACAATTGCCATTATAAAGACATTTCACTTCTGGTACATTGGATTCTGGCAGCTTTAGCAAACCAAAATACATGGGCTCCTCAATGATCCTAAGCAACGTCCAGGTAGCCTATAATGTTAATGGATCAATCACTATCCTCCAAGTTGCCTTTCATCACAACTTCCACTCATTTTTCTTTTTACTAATTTTATTGTAGTTAACTAATTATAACCCCAAAAGCAAAGTCCATACCCATTGAGTAGTCAGTCCCTATTCCCCCGACTAATGTGCTCTGTCTGTATAGATTTATTTATTCTGGATATGTCATATAAATGGAATCATGCATTATGTGGCTTTTTGTGCTTGGCTTCTTTCACTTAGCATGATGTCAAAGTTCATACGTATTGTGACATGTATCCTACTTCATCCATTCTTAGAGCAGAATGAGATTTCACTGATATTTGCTTATTCTCTCATAATCTGACAAACACTGGGCTCGTTTCCAAATTTAGGGTATTGGGAATACTGCTGCTTTGGATAATCATATACAAGTTTATTGATTTGAGTGTTAATTATCAATTATTTGGGTTATATACTGAGGATTGTAATTATGGGTCTTACGTTAATTCTATGTTTAGTTTGGGGGAGTGCTAAAAATTTGTTTTCCACAGTGGCTGTGCAATAATACATACTAATGTACAATTTTTTTGAGTTCTTCAAATCACTGCCAACACTTATCATTGTCATGTTTCTTGTAGCCATCCAAGGAGGTAGAAAGTGATACTATTGTGGTAATGATTTGAATTTCTCTAAATTACTAATGATGTTAAGCATCATTTCATGTTCTTGTTATCGATTTGTTTATCTTCTTTGGAGAACTGTCTGTTGAAGACACTTGCCAATATTAAACTATGTTATCTATCTTTAGTATTTGAATTGAAAGATAATTTTATATATTATTGATGTGAGTGACTTGTGAAACATATGATGAGTGTGCTGGTTGGAAACTGTTATGCACCCCAGAGAAGCCTATGTTCTTTTAACCCAATCTTGTGAGGTAGGCCTCTTGTTGGGTGGGACCATTTGATTAGGTTGTTTCCATGGAGATGTGACCCTGCCCATTCAATGTGGGACCTAATCTTCTTGCCGGAGTTCTTTAAGAGAGCCAAAAGAATTTAGAGAAGTTAAGAAAGAAAATACCCCAGGAAAAGTCATAAGGAACCACAGGAGCTGAGCAAGCCATTTGAAACCAACCCACAAGAGAAAGGTCAGCAAATATCACTATGTGCCTTCTTATATGATAAAGTAACACTGGGTGTCATCTGCCTTGCCTCCAAGAAGATATTCTCTTTTGGTCCCTTAATTTGGACATTTTCATAGCCTTAGAATTGTAACTTAGTTGCATTCCAGAAGCTTTAGCTAACCAAAACAATAAGGGTTTCAATTAATTTAGTTGGATTTTAAATGTGGGCCCAAGTGGAGTTCACATGTGATACAATGGGAACCAAGACCAAAATTCATAAAAAAAGATGGCATATTACTCACAGGTCCCAGAGAGAGAGGGGTGCCATGAGGGGTCAACAGGAAGCATGATAGGCTCAGTTGGTTCAACCAAAAGTCAGGGAGCACAAAAGCAGAGCAAGAAGAACCCATGGGCTTCTGCCCTTATTGCTGTCCAGTATTAGAACTTAGTAGATTCCTGTGAGATTCAAGGATTCATTGGTTTAAAACAAATGTATTTGTAAAGGAAAGGGCTGGGAATAGGAATTTTGTGGAGACAGCTTATAATCTGTGACAAGCTATGGGTCTTGGGTGAAGTGTGTGGGTTGTGGACTACAGATGTGGGGTTGAGCTCTACGAGAGTTCTTCTAGTTTGCTAGCTGCCGGAATGCAATATACCAGAAATGGAATGGCTCTTAAAAAGGGGAATTTAATAAGTTGCTAGTTTACAGTTCTAAGGCTGAGAAAATGTCTCAGTTAAAGCAAGTCTATAGAAATGTCCAATCTAAGGCATCCAGGGAAGGATACCTTAGTTCAAGAAGGCCGATGAAGTTCAGGGTTTCTTTCGCAAGTGGAAGGGCACATGGTGAACACAGTCAGAGTTTCTCTCTCATCTGGAAAGGCACATGGTGAATATGGTCAGTGTTCCTCTCTCATCTGGAAGGGCACATGGCAAACATGACATCATCTGCTAGCTTCTTCTCCTGGCTTCCTGTTTCATGAAGCTCCCAGGGAGGCATTTTCCTTCTTCATCTCCAAAGGTTGCTGGCTGGTGGACTCTGCTTCTCGTGGTGCTGCAGCATTCTCTGCTCTCTCTGAATCTCTTTCATTCTCCAAAATGCTTCCTTTTTTATAGGACTCAAGAAACTTATCAAGACCCACCCAAATGGGTGGAGAAATGTCATCACCTAATCCAGTTTAATAACCACTCTTGATTAAATCACATTTCCAGGGAGATGATCTGATTACAGTTTCAAATATACAGTATTGAACAGGGATTATTCTACCTTTATGAAATGGGATTTTGATTAAAACATGGCTTTTCTAGGGGACATACATCCTTTCAAACTGGCACAAGAGTTTATTCCCCATACATGGAAAGCTGCTCATTGATTAGGCCAAAGATCAGTGTGGAGGCAAGTGGCTTAACCAAACTAAAATGGATGCAGAAGCAATGCAAAAAGTTTTTGATAATTATAACAATAAGTGAATATTTTTCTCCCATTCTCTGGGTTGTCTTCTTTTATGAGTTGTGTTTTCATTTTCAAATAGTAACATTTGATGGAGAGACATTTTTAATATTCATCAATTCAAATTTATTTTATCTTACGTTGTTGTACTTATGGTGTCATATCTAAAAAACCATTGTCATATATACAATCATTGAGATTAACTCCAACATTTTCTTCTACATTCTAAGATTTAGGTCTTATGTTTATGTCCTTCATCTGTTTTGAATCAATTCATATTTATAGTATGAATGAGGTGTCCAAATTCATTCTTTTACATGTGGATATACAGTTGCCCCAGCAACACTTGCTGAACAAACTGTTCATTTTCCATTCAGTGGTCTGGGATTCCTATCTAAAATCAACTAATCATAGATATATATTTTATTTTTCTATTCTATTCTAGACCAAGTCTATTCTGTTGGTCTATATATCTATGCTTATGCCAATGCTAATCATAGATATGTATTTTATTTTTCTACTCTATTCTAGACCAATTAATTTCTGTTGGTCTGTATATCTATGCTTATGCCAATGTTATTATTTCTTTATTTTTGTGTCTTTATAATTAGTTTGGAACGTTTCTCCTCCAACTTTGCTCTTAAGTTGTCTTGGCTATTCTGGGTCTTTGAAATTCCATATGAATTTTGGGCTCAGGCTTTCCTCTTCTGCAAGAAAGCTGCTTGAATTTTGGCAGGGATTTCACTGAATGATTAGATCTATATTGCCATCTTAATAAGATGAAGTCATCCAATCCATGAACACTGACTTTCCAATTATTTTACTTTCTTCCAACAATGTTTTGTAGTATTTAATCTACAAATCTTGTACTTTCTTTGTTGAAATTATTTCTAATTTTTATTATTTTGATGCTCTTTAAGTGAAATTGCTCTTTTAAATTTCCTTTTGATTGTTCATTCAGTGTATAGAATTATAACTCATTTTTGTGTGTTGATATTTTATCATGAACTTTGGGGAATTTGTTCATTAGCTATATATGTTTTTGGTCCATGTCTTCTTTAAGTTTTCTATGTATGGTTCCATGTTATCTATAAACTGAGATAGTCTTACATTTTCCTTTCCAATAAATGTCTTAACTTTTCTTTCCCCATTGCCCTGGTTAGCAATTCCAATAAAAGTAAAATATCAGTGGTGAATACTGACATCTTGTTAATGTTACTGATGGGGAAGGGCTTTTAGTATCAAGCTTCATACACTGTTGATTACTAAATTCATACATTATTGGATATGAATTTCATTGTTATGGCGGATTAAATTACACACCTCAGTGTGAGATATGTTCTTAACCTTAATCTGTGATCCTGTGGGTGTGAAGTCCTTTTCAATTAGGGCTTTTTGATATGTTGCTTTTAGATAAGGTGTAGTCCAGTGTTCTAGTTTGCAAATTGCCAATATGTAATATGCCAGAGATGGAATGATTTTTAAAAAGAAAAATTTATTAAGTTGCAAATTTATAGTTCTAAGGCCTTAAAAATCTCCAAATTAACTTGAAACTATAAAAGTGTTCAAATTAAGGCATCCAGATAAAGTTAGAAGTTCAAGAAGGCTGATGATGTTCAGGGTTTCTCTCTGAACTGGAAAGACACATGGTGATGTTTGTTGGCTTTCTCTCCAGGAATCTTCAATGGCTTCTTTGGGACTCTGTTCTGTTGGCTCTGTCAGTTCTGGAGAACTCTGTCAGTTCTCTCATGGCACTAAAGCTTCTTCCAAAATGGTTCCCTCTTAAAGAGCTCCAGCGAGCAACCCTACCTTGAATGGTTGGAGACATATCTCCATGGAAGCCATCTGATCAAAAGTTACCATCCACAATTGGATGGGTCATATCTCCATGGAAACAATAAAAAAGATACCATCCAGCAACAATGAATGAGGATTAAGGGACATCGTTTTTCTGTGGTACACAACAGATTCAAACCAGCATATCCCAATCTTTGGACCTCAAAAAGACATGCTCTTTCCAAATGCAAAGTACATTCATTCCATCACAGATCACAAGGCCTTAAACCATTTCAGTAATAACACAAATGCAATACAAAGTCAGAAATAGTACAGATTCCCATTAAAATCAGCTACAGGCATGGTCTGTCCTAAGGAAAAATTCTGTATATCTGGACTTGCAAAACTCAGAACAAGTCATTTGCTGCCAACATACGAAGGAAGGACAGTTAGTCATAGGATGCCTTTTCCCATTTCCATGGGGAGAAATTGGAAGGAACACAGGGGCCATGGGCCCCAACAATTTTGGAAATCTGCAGGACAAACACCATTAGATTTCAAAGTTCAAGAGTCATTGATCATCAGAGCTTTGGAAAACAGCAACCTCACCCTTTCCAAGGGCCTACACAGCATCCCACCTCTCTCTGGATGCAACTTTGGGGGATATTGGGGAGACCATATTTTTCTCAACTGCAACCTCTTCAAACATTGGGGCCACACCTAGGCTCTCTGTCACCTCTGAGGCATATGCTCAGCCCCTCCAAAACAATGGGGTGGCAGCCAGGCTGTCCCCAATTCCCAAGGGATATGTTCCACCCTCTCCAAGGCCTGAGGTGGCAAAACTCTTCTACTGCAATGAGGTGGAAGGACCAACCTCTGCCTTTGGGGCAAACTCACCCTTCTTGACTTCAGACCTAAGCCTCCATGGTTCTGCCTCTAAAGACATTTTATCTTCACTTTGTCTCTTTTCTGAGACTTTTAGCCCAGACTGGCAGTGTTTCTGTTTATACAGATCCCATAACACTCTTGTTGGTGTCCTACGTAGTAGGCAAGGATCATGCCCATCAGATAGAAGGCGTTACTACAAATCCTTCCTGGATAATTCCATCTCCAATTCTGGATTTCCCTGAAATGGCTGACTGATTCTACATTGGTTAAATCATCACACGGGGCACTATTCTCTGGGGTTTTCCTTCCTGGAAGACCAGAATTTTCCAGAACATCAATTTCTGGTTTCTTTGTACCCAAGAGTTCAGTTCTCAACTTATCTCTTTTGCCTTGTATATTACTATATGCTTAAAGGAGAAGCCAGACTACATTTTCCACATTTAGTTTAGAAATTTCTCCTGCTAAATATCCAAGTTCATCACTCTCAAATTCTGCTGTCCATCTACACAGAATGTTTTCCTTCCAGTTTGGAACAGTACGTTCATTTCTAGCTAAAGTATAATGAAGGGTATCTTTAGACTCCACATTTCTAACAACAGTCACTTCAAAGATTCCAGGCATTCTCTATCAAGTCATCACAACTTTTCTAGAATCTTCCCCTTGTTCATTTAAAAAGCTGTTTCAACATGTTTGGTATTTGCAAACTGCAGTACCTCACTTCTCCTGTACCAAATTCTGTTGTAGTTTGTAAGCTGCCAGAATGTGATATACTAGAAATGGAATGGCTTTTTAAAAAGGGATTTATTAAGTTGCAAATTTATAGTTCTAAGGCCATGAAAATGTCCAAATTAAGGCAAGGCTATAAGAGTGTCCAAATTAAGTCTTCCAGAGAAAGATACATTGGTTCAAGAAGCCTGATGATGTTTGGAGTTTCTCTCTCAACTGGAAAGGCACATGGTGATGTCTGCTGGCTTTCGCTCCAGGAATCTCTAGTGTCTTACCCTGGGCTCTTTCTGTCCATTCTTTTGGCTTTGTCAGTTCTGGTGGCTGTAAAGCTTTTTCCAAAATGGTTCCCTCTTAAAGGGTCCAGTAAGCAATTCCATCTTGAATGGGTGGAGACACATCTCCATGGAAACATCTAATCAAAAGTTACCACCCACAATTGGGTGGGCCATATCTCCATGGAAACAATAAAAAAGATACTACCCAGCAATATTAAATGAGGATTAGAGGACATTGCTCTTCTGGGGTACACAACAGATTCAAACTACATACCCAACTAAGTTGGACTTGGTCTTATTCTATTCTATTTTACTAGACACCTTATAAATGGTATAAGCCAGTAGTCAGAGAAATCCTTGAAGAACAGCTATAAACCAGAAAGCAGCAAAAAGCAAAAGAGCAGAAACAGGGGGAGAGAAATCACCATGTGAGGGGAGGCAGAGGTATAAGCAAAGGACACCCAGTGATTTCAACAATTAGCACCAGAATGCTACATAATTTGGAGAGAAAAAATTACCTTGTCAATGCCTTCACTTTGGACTTTTAGCCTCTGAAACCATGAACCAATAAATGCTTGTTTATAAACCAACTAATTGTGAGTATTTGACATAATGACCCAGCAAACTATGACATCCTGTTGTTGCTATTTTCATTAGCAGTTGTTATCATTTTGAGGATGTTACTATTGTTCTTAGTTTACTGTTTTTTATCATGAAAGATAGATCATTTTGGTTTTGTTAATTTTGTTTTACCCCAATTGAGTTCATTCTGTGTACTTTGTTGCTCCTTCCATTAATGTGATGCATTACATCAGTTGATTTTTATATGGTGAAGCATCTTGGAATTCCCAGGAAAAATTCATCTTGATCAGAGCATTATAATATTTCAATATACTGTAGATTAAATTTGCTTGTATTATTTTGAGTATTATTGCATAAATATTCAGAAGGGGTATTAGGCTGCACTTTTCTTTGTGGTATCTTTGGCTTTGCTCTCAGAGTAATACTGAGATCAGTGTAACTGACTCCCTAGATGTAGTTAGAAAAAGATCCATCCTCTTTTGGTAGTGTTTGAGAAGAAATATTTTAATACATTTTTAGAATTTTGTTAGGGTAGTCATTTTGTACTAGACTTTGCTGTGGTTATTAGAAGGTTTTTCCCCATATTTTTTTAAATGAGCAGATTTCACTGAAAGGAATTCATAGGAAAACTATGCAGATTCTTTCTATATCAAAATCTTTAGGAATGAAACAACCCAAATATATATTGACAGATGAATAGATAAACAAAATATTGCATGTATATATATAAAAGAATATCATTCAGTCATAAAAGAAATAAAATTCTGATGCATACCACAATGTGGATGATACTTGATACTTTTATGCTAAGTAAATCAGTCAGACAAAAAAGAACAAACATTTATTCTAGATAAATGAAATATCTAGAATAAGAAAATTTATAGAGACAGAAATTAGAGGTTACCAGGGATTGTGGGACCGAAGACAATGGAGATACAGTGTTCAATAAATATAGTTTGTTTGAGGTCATGAAAAGTCTTGGTAATGGATGATGATGATGATGGTAGCACAACATTGTAAATACAATTAAGGCTACTGAATTGTTGTGGTTGAAAGTGCAAGTTTTATGTTATATATGTTATTACACATATGTTATTAACATTTATTACTAATAGAAATTTATGATATATTCCTTATCTCATTTGATAAAACTGGCAGGGACTAAGTATAAAAATCAGAATTGCAGAAAATTCATAATAGGTATAAATATAGATTTTTAAATTAAATTAAAATAATAGAAATTTGTCCAATGTAAAAAGGAATCATGCACCATTACATGCTGATTTCAGTTCAGAATAATTCATAAGTAAAAGATTGGGATAAATTAGCTATTATTGTCATGATTCGTAACATTTCTATATAGGAAAAGATATTTTTCTTTACAACATATTAATTTATCTTATTTTTAATGCGTCCTTTTTTAACTTTGACTGAATTACATGTTTCTGGTGGCAGGAATTCTAGTCATGTTTCTGAATTTGTACCAAACATTCAATAAATGTTAATAATTACCTTGTTATAAAATGCTCTATAATTTATAAATACGTATTTTTAAATTTCTCTGGTCTGGGATATTTATACATTTTTCATGATCATGTGAGATAGTTACTATAAATCAATAAAAGGACCACCTATCTTATATGGTTTTCATGAGGTTAAAATTATATTTGCACAATTATTGGAAGAACATGTAATACATATTAAGCAGTCAATAGATGTTGATGGCAATGGTGGTGATGATGAGGATGACGGCAGTGATGAAGTTGAGAACGTCTCCCTTGTCCATTGACTACATGTGACACTACACAGGCTGAAGAGTTTTGAATATTCACCAGAACACATGTACCAAGGTTGAGTTTTTGAAGCTCAATGTAATTCTTATGAAAGTTGTGTTTATTAGTTTTCTTCACTTCTCCAATTTAGGAAATACATTTCTTTTAGTTATAATTGTTTTTATAATTAATTCCCGGGAGAACATTGGTTCACTAGACACCTTCAGGGAAGCAGCAATGATGAATTCATACTTCAGCTTGTTTCTAAGTATCAATGATTTTCAATGTGAGGACAGAAACTTCAGAGTTTTGGGTGCTTTTGCTACAAGGCAAGAGAAGAAAGTAACTTATTCCCCGCTAAGCCTTTATAAACTGTTCAATAGACAAAGCTGTATCCTCCACTCCTTTATTTCAAACATTCTGAGAATGTCAGAAGAAAGAACTAATCTGTAGAATGGATTCTAAACGTGGACAATCACCCAAACATGCAGCTATGAATAAGTCTCTGAAACCATATACTTGAGAGCATCCCCCCAAATTCTGCAATTCAGCATGTAAGTAGAGAGCTTACGATACTCTTACTTTACACCTTTTCCTCTCATTCTCCCTATGTAGTGAGAATGAACAATTTCCTCCCAATGAACAATTTCCTCTTGTTCATTGCCCTCCTCCTTTCACTTAGTTCCAGCCTTAAGAAAATTTTTGGAGTTGACTGAGTGTTTCTTTACTCCCCTCCCTTGTGCATTTAGACTCTGCTTTTCCTTTGACTGCCATGCACCCTGCTAGTGCCCAGAAGATACTCATGAATTGCTCACATTAAAACCACCATTTATCAGATGACAGGAAAATGTCTTTCTAGTATTAACACTTATTTCATAATTACATTTACCTTTTTCACCAAATCTATTTTCTTTTCTTCAGCATGATTATAGGAAAACAACCTGATTATACTCCTTCACAATTTTTCACTTACTGACACTTTCAGGTCATAAATTCATTAAAATAATGAACCTGTGTGAAAGGATTCTGAAAGGTTATTGAAACAATCACAGTACAAAACTGAAACTCTGATCCAACATTATTTCTCCTCCCTCTATCATTAAATGCATACTATGCATTTCAGAAATTCATGTGTGTTCCTGCTAACTTTTGTCATTATGAAATAAATATATAACAATAACAGTGAGTAAAATAACAGCAAAATTAGTATTTTGGGTGAGAAAGAACGGGAAAATCTAAATCCAAAAGTTCAGTCTTGTCTCACTTCTACCATTATCCTCTATAATGTACTCAAATTTTAAATAACATTTCTAACATTTAACTAATGGTGACTAATATTTTATTAATAACTACCTCATACAACATCTGTAAAAACTGTAGCAATAAAAATACCTGGTCATCTAAATCCAGCTTTCCTAATGCCTGCCAATATCACACATTGTTTGCCTTGTAATTTGGGATTTGAAAGTACGTCCTGTCCTAAACCTGTGTTCTTTCCTTCAAATAGTTTCATGGTGCAATGGTAAAATAAAGATGTTTTATCTTTTCTCTTACACTGAAAATAACTGTGAAAATTGTATTCTCTCTGAAGGAAGTTTCTTTGGGAGATGACATGAGGCTTCATATTGTTTAGCTGCTGATTTGATGATGCGGAGATTAGAGTCAGTGGGTGGAGGGTAATGAGCTGTAAGGAAAATGCTTATTACGTGACCATGTTCATTTATTTTATAAATATTTTGTTTCTCAATGAAAAAAATACCCTAAGGTACATCATTGTGCACAATAATATATGATTATATTTATTGTAACTCTTCACATTATATAAAAATCTTTATATTGGAATGAATTAAAGCTACTGTAACAGATCTATCCAAAGGCATCCTATATGACTGAGTTCTACATAATTTGGGAATGGCTTGGAAGGATGTTAGATTCCCTAAACTTAGGAGAAGCTCACAAGTTTATGCAAATTCAGTTGCACAACCTAACTGTGGCAGATATTCTGCTATTAGTCTTGACTCTCACACTGGAGTTTATACAGTGTTTTCACAGGAGACTTTATACACAGGAGAAATGATCATTTCTCCATGAAAACAAAATTAGTCAGTTGACATCGGTGGGGTATTTCCAAAGTTAAGATGCAAAAGCCAAATGCAAAAGCCACCATAAATGTCTCTTTCCATTTTGCCAGGCTGACTGGTAACAGCATGGATCACAGAAACAAGACCAGAGTTACCGAGTTCTTCCTTCTAGGATTTCAGAATGAGAAAGAAATAGAATTTCTCCTCTTCTCTGTGTTCCTGCTCATGTACATGATATCTCTGATTGGCAATACCATGATTATTCTTCTCGTTTGTTGGGACTACCATCTGCACTCACCCATGTATTTCTTTGTAGCCCATCTTTCCTTCCTGGAGGTCACCATCACCTCCACAGTGGTACCTGGGATGCTAGCCAACACTTTCTCACTCACGAAGTCAATATCCTTTGAGAGCTGCCTCACACAGTCTTTCTTCTACTTCCTCCTGGGATCCACAGAATTCTTCATCCTTGCTGTCATGTCCTTTGACCGATACGTTGCCATTTGCAACCCACTGAGATATGCCATCATCATGAACAAACAGACATGCATAATACTGTTGCTGGGATCCTATGTGGGTGCATTTGTGTCAATTTTGCCATCGTCCATCTTAACTGCACCTCTACCCTTTTGTGGGCCAAATGTAATCAATCACTTCTTTTGCGACAGTGCCCCAGTGCTAAAGCTGGTCTGTGCAGATACCTCCCTGGCAGAACTGGCAGACTTCATCTCTTCTGTTGTGCTGCTCTTGGGTTCCTTGCTGCTAACAGGAGTGTCTTACACCCACATTGTCATTGCTGTCCTTAGGATTCCCTCTCTCCAGGGGCGGCAGAAGGCCCTCTCTACTTGTGTTTCCCACCTCACAGTGGTTACACTTTATTACGGAAGCTCAATTTTCATCTATGTTCGACCAAAAAAGGGCAATGTAATGGATGTTAACAAATTTGCAACAGTACTGAACACCATTGTAACACCAATGTTGAACCCTTTTATTTACAGCCTCCGTAATGAGAAAGTCAAAGAATCCATGCGAAAGGCCATCAGTAAGTATGTAACTATGCTAGCTAATTTAAGGTCTTATAAATGAACTTCATATATATATAAATTACTTCTCCTGTCTGGCCACAAAATTACTTTTATTATGTAACTCCTTAAAGTTTACTATTCAAGAAGAGAGAAATTTAGGAGAACATACATTCTAAGTCAGTACTTCCTAATCTTCCTCTAATGTTCATTTAACAGAGACTCAGAATAGAATATTTGCAGGATTCATATAGATTTCAAAAATACATGCATACCTTCCTATACATATACACACAAACAAATACATGCATGATTCTCAATTTTCCTTTGCCTGAGGTGTTTTGTTTTGTTTTGTTTTTTGCACTGGCAGGCACCAGGAATCGAACCTGTGTCTCCAGCATGGCAGGCAAGAACTCTGCTTGCTGAGCCACCATGGCCCACTTGCTTATAGTCTTTTTAAGACCAAACTCTTGTACAACATAGTGATCTAAACTCAAACAAAGCCACCACTGTGAGGCTCTGCTTAAGGTATATTCTCACCCTTATTTCAAAATTTTTATTTTTTCTTTTTTAATATTAAATATTTTTATTTAGATACATATAAATTATCTTCAGAATGATTATTAAACACATTTCACTTCATATTTGAAATATTGCATATGAAATTATTTATTCTATTTATTATTTATTTATAAATTGAATTTGTATGCTGATCTCACAAGCCTTCATGTCATTTACAGTCTACAGCCTTCATGCTCCTATATCTATGCAACAAAAGCCAGGGGCACATCTACCTTTCATGATGAAAGTCATCAGAACTTAAAACCTTCAGCTAATCATGCAAAGGGGGATAGGGAGCAGGAGTAATGATTTATATATTTTATTTCCAGGACTACTGGAAATTATATTGGGTATTGAACTTTTGATATAATGTTTATACAAATAATTTTATTAAAGACAAATAACAATGAACTGGGAATTTCATCATGACTTAGGGTGCGCTACATTTTCAGCATCTGAATGAACAATTCTTATTAGATTTTCATTATCTCAATTAGATGTAAGTGATAAAATCGGTACAAGGATTTACTAAGCTGAACATAAAGGAAAATTCATACATATTACTATTAATTGTATTTCAAATAAGCCAAATGTCTTTTGTAAGGAATGTATAATTTCAAAAGAATACTGTTGGGAAGAAGATTATTGAAATACAAAAACTTAAAGATGTTCTCATCATATACTACATCTGTCTGACCTCAGGGCACTGTCAATGTTCAAAAAAATGTATCAACCACTGCTTATAGAAACCAACATAAAATACAATACTGCAATGAACTGTATTTGGTTTGCCAATTATTCACAGCTTCTTTCCAAACTATTTTTTCTGGTACCTGGTTATGAATTCATGGTGTATCCTCTTTTTTTTTTCAACATGTGTCACCCTATTGCAATTGACTGGTCAGTTTGATTTCCCAGAAGACACAAAATTGCATGAAGACATTAATGGTGATCACTTCATTCAAATTTTAACCTCTAATGCTGGATAAGTATATCTCACTTAATTGAATGTGAAACATGTAACACTATGACAGGATCCTTGTATGGTTTATTATTTACACTAAATTTCTGTTTGTTAAAGTACCTGTCAACAAATAAATATTGGAAAATATCAGTCAAATGAATGAATGGATACTACTGATCATTAGATACTTGTTTAACAAATAGACTAATGGATGTTTTATATATATATATATATAAACATATAAAAAGAAAAAGTTAAAATTAAAAATCGTATTCCTTCTGTGTAACTATAACTGAAATACTTCTCACATTTTAACAATTATACTTAATCACTTGAATCTCTAAAATATTGTCTGTAATTGTGCACATACAGATTAATTGCTTGATCAAATGATACTCTGAGGTATTTTCCAAATGTTCAAAAATGGATTTTGATTATATTCATATGCATCACTTATGAATGTGTTTACTGTAGAAAAACATAAAGAAGACAGTAGTTCAACCTATCAGCTTAGGACAGAGTGAAAATTTTTTTTAAAGTTTACCTTTTTCATTTATAGATATTTCCACTTCCCTGATGCACTCAAGGAAAATATGCCAAGTTAAAATTATCACTCTAACTGCTTCAAGCTTTAAGACGAGTTCAACAATTTGTCAGTAAGATTATAGAATGTTATGACTGGAAGGAACATTGGATGCATTTTATTCAAAGTTAGTATATAAACACGAGGAAACAAAACAAAAGAAGTTATGGGTTATATATATATGGTTGTAGAACTAATAAAAGCACAAGTTTATTGGAACTTCAGTCATTATTTCATTATTTTAATATGCAGTTTTCATCCTTATTTGCAATATTAACTTGTGGATGCTAAATGTACAATAGACAAGAGGGTGGTCTAGGTTCCTGTCTTTGGATACATGGGAAAGTGAGTTAAAAAAACAACTAACAGCAATAGGTTTCAAAAATGCTCTCTTTTTTGTTTTATAAAAACATTTTTCTTTACCTGCCAAACTAGTGGAATGTTTCCCAAAATTACCTGGAAATGTTGTCTCTGCTCTACACAGACTCCTGGACTCCTATAAATGTCAGTTCTTTGGCAGAATCATTGGTATGTCATCTATGTAATGGCCTGTACAATATTCCTCTGGGACTGGAGGAATAGCCAGAGAGCAGTTCCACAGATATCGTGGAACACTGGAAGATGGAATTGGAAGAGAATCCCATTTATCACTTGATCTCTGTTTGTTTTCATTCTAACAGGAGCTGTTTTCCATCCATGTGCAGTGAAATTTTATACACAGAGTCCTTGAAATTATGAGTATTCTTCCACTGCCCACTTCCACTATAGTAATTGGTTGAAGAGTTTTTGTAGAAGTATTAGAATAATTAGTACTGCATAAATAAACTGGCTTTCAAAGTCCTTCTTCAAGGAAACATGGTATTCTTCTCAATCTGTAAGACGTGGATTGAAGTACAAGTTCAGGCTTGGATGCTGAATCAATGTACTGCTGTTTTTGCATTATTCTTCAATAGTGTATTTGCATTATTCTGACTATCTATGGCCACAGACAGTCAGGAATTCCTGAATCATTCAATCTTTCCTATCAGGTATCCTTGCTGAGTTGTTAAATTCAGAATTATAAGAGATTTCTATTTTCCCATATAATAATAAAACCTCACTTATTCAAACTTTTGCTTTATTTCTTTGTTCAGCACGATCTATACTTCCAGAAATATTCTTCCATTTCAACATATTATCCAAATTTAAAAGACATTCTGGAGAATAATTCCTTTACTCCTAAAGCAATGTAATAATTTTGAGTTATATCGTGCTGATACTTGATCCTGTTTATTGATGTGGAAAAAGTGAGAGAGGGTAGACATTGATGATGAGAAGGGAAATGCCATCTTCTGAGATTCAAACTTAATTTGGAATCTTTCCATAGTTTCTGGGTGAGGTAGGTTGCCCCCAAAGATGACCAGTAACACATTCTTCCCACCTTATATGGACATGCTACTCTCTCAAGAATAGGTGGGAACACATTCCTTTCTCATTAAATCTAGGCTGGGTCTGAGTCTCAGTTTCCCATGCTTTCCTTCTTAATGCCATGACATTTGTATAGGAGTGTTGCTATGCCTAGGAGACTTATATTTTTATAGCTTAACTGCTTCTGCAATCAATTCTAAGTCCTTACTTTCTACCTCATTCTGTCCTCTGGATATAACAAATGAGGGTTTTTAAATGCTGACATAAAGAATCTCTGACTTTCAAGCTATGCCCCGTGTTAAGAACTGCCTGAAGAGAACTTCTCATTTTTGCTCTCACAAAATCAGTTGCACCCCAGAAAACCAAACAATTCCATGGTTCTTAAAATCACAATTTTTACATAGCTCCCAGTGCTAAAACCATATTACAAGCATCACTCATTCTGACTATATCAAGTACCAATTCACCACAGTGAAATTATGAGTCATTTTCACACTTCAGAATGCCAGAAGTTACTACCACCATCTCAACTTCCCTCTAGCAACAGGTTCTTAGTTGCCACCTGGCTAGTGAGTAATCTAAATTCTAAATTTTTCTTGAAGAAATGCCTCCAAGAACCACTTCCAATGCTAATTCTCTTAACAGTCAAGTGAAAATTCATGTTTTGAAGGTTATTCCAGAAATGAGACAGGAAATCGAAGGCTGGTAACATATGGGGCATAAAGAAAACTTTTGAGAAACAGTAGTTGAATGTGCCAGAGAACTCTGGGACTACTAAAAAAACTTGCACTTCAGAGTTATTCATTCAGAGGGGCAAGGTGGTTAGGTTATATAAACTCCAATTCCTGTCAGACATTGATAGAGGTGTAGACTAAAAGATATTTGCTAATTTCTTGAAAGATTAATTAGCCATGCAAATAAGCTGAAAACCTAACCACAATAAGGAGAATAATTAATCAACCTA
>PVIY010012589.1:40000-61524 GCA_004026745.1 Myrmecophaga tridactyla
AAAATCTACTTTAATTTTCTGTTACTGTATACACAGTCTCATATTTCCCCCCTTTAATTACAGATTTATTTTCCAGTAGTGTTAATGGCATCTGCAATGTTGTGCTATTGTCACCACCATATATTACCAACATATATTAATTTCAAATAAGAACCCTATACATTTTCAACTTCCCATTCCTTATCCCCATGGTAAACAGTATTTAAGATTCTGACTTAATGACTTACCTTATTCTAACTGATTCAAACCAGTGAAATCATACAATATTGATCCTTTTGTGTCTGGTTTACTTCACTCAATATGATGTCTTCATTTCATCCATGGTGGTGTATGTACAGGACTTCATTCCTTTTTATAGTGGAATAATATCCCATTTCATGTATATAATATATTTTATTTACCCACTCATCAGCTCATAGACCCTTGTGTTGCTGCCATCTTCTGGCATTTGTGAATAATGCCACCATGAACGGTAATGTGTAAATAACTGTTGAGCCCCAGCTTTCAATTTTGGGGGTATGTTTCTAGTAATGGGATTGCCAGGTCACAGGGTAATTCTATACTTAGCTTTCTGAGGAATTGCCAAACTGTCTTCCACAGTGGCTGCATCAGTTTACATTGCCATCAGCAATGAATATTTTTATTTATCCATTCTTCTCTGTTCTAGTTTGCTAGCTGCTAGAATGCAATATAGCAGAAACAGATGGCTTTTAAAAAGGGGAATGTAATAAGTTGCTAGTTTTCAGTCCTAAGACCAAGAAAATGTCCCAGTTACAGCAAATCTATAGAAATGTCCAATCTAAAGGACCCAGGGAAAGATATCTTGGTTCAAAAAGGCCGATGACGTTCAGTGTTTCTCTTTCACCTGGAAGGGCACATGGTGAACATGGCAGCATCTGCCCGCTTTCTCTCCAGGCCTCTTGTTTCATGAAACTCTCCGGGAGATGTTTCCCTTCTTCATCTCCAAAAGTCACTGGCTGGTGGACTCTGCTTCGTGGTTCTGTGGTGTTCTCTGATCTCTCACAATCTCATGGCTTTCTCTCTTGTTTTTTAGCTTTCTCTAAAGTGTTTCTTCTTTTAAAGGATTCCAGTAAAAACAATCAAGACCCACCTGGAATGGGTAGAGACCATATCCACCTAATCAAGTTTAATAGCGACAGTTGATTGAGTCATATCTCCATGGAGATAAGCTAATTTTCCAGCGTGCAGTACTGAATAGGGATTAGAAGAAACTATTGCTCCCACAAAATTGATTAGGATTAAAAAATGGCCTTTCAAGGGTACATAGACCTTTTCAAACTGGCACACTCTCCGTCACTTGTTATTTCTGTTTTTAAATATCACTCATTTTAATAGGTGCTTACAGGTATCTCATTGTGGTTTTTATTGCATTTCCCTAAAGGCTGATAATGTTTGGCTTCTTTCCATGTGCAATCTAGCAATTTTTATTTCTTTGCAGAGGATTCTATTCAAGACTCTTGCCCATTATTTAATTGGGTTGTTTGTATTTTTGTTGTTAACTTGAAGGATATATTTCTATATACTGGATATTAATTCTTTATGGGATATGTAGTTTCCAAATATTTTTTCCCACTGTTTAGGTTGTCTTTTAAATTTCATGATAGACCATAGAGGGCAAAAGATTTTTGTTATTTTGGTGAGGTCCCATTTATGCATTTTTTTCTTTGATTGTATGTGCTTTGGGTGTGAAGTCTAAAAAACCATTGCTTAACACAAGGTCCTGAAGATGCTTCCCCACATTTTCTTCTAGGATTTTGGTAGTTAATAATGCTTATATTTAGGTCTTTGATCCATTTTGTGTTGATTTTTGTATATGGTATGAGGTAGAGGTACTCCTTTTATTTTTGCAAATGGAGATACAGTTTTCATAGCACCACTTGTTGAAGAGACTATTATTGCCCAATTGAGTAGTCTTTGCTACCTTGTCAAAAATCTGTTGGCCATAAATGTGAGGGCTGATTTCAGAGCTCTCATTCAATTCCACTGGTCTATGTCTGTCCTTGTGCAGGTACTTTACAGTTTTGATTACTGTGGCTTTGTAATAAATTTTTCTTTTCATTTTTAAGTAGTTTTGTTTGCACATCACACAATCCAACCTAAGTAAAAAATCAATGGTTCCTGGTATAATCACATAGCTATTCTTTCACCACCACCATCTATATGAGGACATTTCCCTTTCTTCCACAAAGAATCCCTTAAAATTCCCCCATATACCTGCTTATTGACATTTATTTTTGGCATATTGTCTTTTTTACATTCAATGGAAGCATATTACAATATTACTGTTAACTATAGGTCCTAGCTTACATTGATTGCATTTTTCGCTGTACACCACCACGTTTTCAATACCTTGCAATGTTGACATTCATTTGTTCTCCTTCATGCAACAACATTCTTATATTTGTGCATTTAATCACCTTCATTGTCCACTCTAGGCATTCCTAAGCTACACCATCTCAATCTTTGTCCTCTAACTTTCCTTCTGGTGTCATACACGTCCCCAGACCTTCTCCCTCAACCATGCTCACATTCAGCAACAGTCAGCATAATTACATTATACTTCCACAATCAGATAGTATTGTGCTATCCATTTCTGAATCTTTACAATCTGTCCTGTTGCACATTCTCTATGTGTTCAGCCACAAATGCCAAATCACTACCCTCTTTTGGTCCCCTGATAAACTGTGTTCTTAACTTTAACTCTCAAAGTTTACTCATTAATGTTATTTCAGATTAGTGAGACCATACAGTATTTGTCCTTTTCTTTCTGGCTAATTTCACTCAGCATAATGTACTCAAGGTCCATCCACATTGTTACATGTGTCAGGACTTTAATTCTGTCTTACAGCTGCATAAATTTCACCATATGTATGTACCAGCTTATTTAGCCACTGTCCATTGATGAACTTTGGGTTGTTTCAGTGTCTTAACAATCTAAATAATGCTGCAAAAAAATAAACAATGTGCAATTGTCCATTTTTATACTTGCCTTCAGTTCCTCTGAATAGATATGTAGCAATGGGATTGCTGGATCACATGGCAATTCTGTACTTAGCTCCCCGAGAAACCGGCAAACTGCCTTCCAGAGCAGTTGCACCATTCTACATTCACACCAACAATAAATAAGTGTGCCTCTAGCTCCACGTCCTCTTCAGCACTTGTCATTTTCTGTTTTTTTGATAATGGCTATTCTGGAGGGTGTGAGATGATATCTTATTGTGGCTTTGATTTGCGTTTCCCTAATAGCCAGGGAAGTTGAGCATTTTTTCATGTGCCCTTTGGCCATTTGTATCTCCTCTTCTGAGAAGTGTCTGTTCAAGTCTTTTACCCATTTTTAAATTGGGTTGTTTGTCTTTTTGTTGTTGAATTGTAAATCTCTTTATTTATTCTGAATATTAAATCCTTACCTGATATGTGGTTTTCAAATATTGTCTCTCCTTGCATAGTCTGCCTTTTTAATTTCCTGACAAAGACCTTCTATGCACAAAAGTGTTTAAATTTGAGGAGTTCCCATTTATATATTTCTTTATTCAATATTTGTGCTTTAGGTGTAAGGTCTAGGAAACTGCCTCCTATTGCAAGATTTATAAGATATTTCCCTACATTTTCTTCTAAAAGTTTCATGGTCTTAGCTCTAATGTTTAGGTCTTTGATCCATTTTGAGTTAATTTTTTTTAGGGTGTGAGATATGGATCCTCTTTCATTCTTTTGTGCATGGATTTTAAGTTCTCCAAGCACCATTTATTGAAGAGGATGCACTGTCCTGGTTGGGTTGACTTGACCACATTATCAAATATCAAAGATGAGAGGGTCTGTTTCTGAACACTCAATTCAATTTCATTAGTCAGTGTATCTATCTTTATGCCAGTACTGTGCTGTTTTGACCACCGTTGCTTTGTAATATGCTTTCAAGTCAGGTAGAGTGAGAACTCCTACTTCATTTTTCTCTCTCAAGGTATTTTTAGCTATTTAGGGCAGCTGTCTTTCCAAATAAATTTTTACTGTTTTTTTCTATTTCTGCTAAGTAAGTCATTGGGATTTTAATTGGTATTGCATTGACTCTATAAATCAATTTGTGTAGAACTGCCATATTAACTACATTTATTCTTCTCATCCATGAATACAGGATGTCCTACTATTTATTTAGGTCTTCCACGATATTTTATGCTGATTTCTTGCAGTTTTCTATATATCGGTCTTTTGTATCCATAGTTACATTCATTCCAAAATATTTTATTCTCTTGACTGTCATTTTAATTGGAATTTTTTTTCTTTATTTCTTCCTCAGATTACCCATTACTCATATATAGAAACAGTACTGAATTTTTGGTGTTAATATTGTATGCTGCCATGTTGCTGTACTTATTTATTAGCCCTAGCAGCTTTGCTGGAGATCTTTTTGATTTTTGACATATGGTATCATATCATGTCATCTGCAAACAGTGAAAGTTTTACTTCTTTTCCAATTTGGATGCCTTTTATTTCTTTTCTGCATCAGTTAAGATGATTGTGGTTTTTCCACTTTGATTTATTGATGTGGTGTATAACATTAACTGATTTTTCTCATGTTGAATCAGCCTTGCATACCTGGAATAAATCTCTCTAGGTCACTGTGCCAGTTTGAATCTATTATGTACCCCAGAAAAGCCATGTTTTAATCTTGATCCAATCTTGTGAGGGCAGATGTTTCTTTTAATCCTGATTCAATATTGTTGGGTAGAAACTTTTGAATATTTATCTCCATGGAGATGTGACTCACCCAATTGTGGGTGTGACCTTTTGAGTAGATGGAGATATGACTCTGCCATTCAAAGGTTTTTTTGATTAATTTACTCCAGTCCTTTTAAAGGGAAAACAGTTCAAAGAAACCTCAAATGCAGACACAAACAGACATTTGGAATAGTCAATGTAGACATTTGTAGATCAAGATGGAAATAGACCTGGTGCTACGAAAGGACTCACAGAAATAGTCAGAACCCTGAAGAGAAGAAATCTCAGGCCCTGTCTGATGCTAAGCTAAGAAATGAAACCCAGAGTTTTATCCCAGAGCACCTAAGTGAAGGCCCACAGACACTTAGAGAGGAGACCACTGTCATCAGAAGCTGGAAGCATTGCAACTGCAAGCAAGGAACAGGAGATGCCAGCCACATGCCTTCTAAGAACACCCCTCCTTTAGCCAAAGTATTTTTCTCTGTATGCCTTAGTTTGGACATTTTCTCAGCACTGGAATGGTAAACTTATAACTTACTAAAGTCCCTTTTTAAAAGCTGTTCCATTTTTGGTATGTTGCATTCTGGCAGCTTAGCAAACTAATACAGTCATGGTATATAATTTTTTTATGTGCTGCTGGATTCAATTTGCAAGTATTCTGTTCAGGATTTTTACAACTCTATTCATTAAAGAGATTTGTCTGTAATTTTCTTTTCTTGTAGTATCTGTGTCTTGTTTCTGTACTATGGTAATGTTGGCTTCATAGAATGAGTTAGGTAGCTTTCCCTCCTCTTCAATTTTTTGAAGAGTTTGAGCAGTATTGGTGTTAATTTTTTTCTTGAATGCTTGGTAGACTTCACACGTGAGGCCATCTGGTCCTGTCATCAGAAGTGCTTTTCAAAGCACTCTTCAACAATTGGTTACAGGATAGATCCCAGAGTTTGTCATGGGCTACCATAACCCTTCACTTTTTAACATAGATATTTAAGGCAATACATTTCCCTCTCAGCATAGCCTTTGCTGTATCCCATATGGTTTGATATGCTGTGTTTTCATTCTCACTTCCCTTGATATTTCTCTTGTGATTTCTTCTTGACTCACTGGTTGTTTAAAGAGTACATTGTTTAGCCTCTATAGATTTGTGAATTTTCTGGCCATCTGACTCTTATTGATTTCCAACTTCATTCCATTATTATCTTAGAAAGTTTTTTTTTTTTGCTTGTTTAATTTCAATCCTTTTAAATGTATTTAGACTTGCTTTGTGTTCCAGTATATGGTCTATTCTTGAGTATGATCTATGAGCACTTGAGAAAAATGTGTGTTCTTCTATTGTAGGGTGTAATGTTCTGTAAATGTCTGTTAAACCTAGTTCACTTATCATATCAATCAAAATCTGTTTCCTTATTGGCCTTCTGTCTAGATGTTCTATCCATCAATGAAAGCAGTGAACTGAAGCTCCCACTATTATTATAGAGGTGTTGACTTCTCCTTTCAGTGTTGCCAGCATTTGCCTCATGTATTTTGGGGCACTCTGGCTGGTGCTAAATATTTATGATTGCTATGTCTTCTTGACGAAGTGATCCTTTTATTAATACACAGTGTCCTTCTCTGTCTTTTTAAATTGTTTTACATGTGATGTCAATTTGTCAGACATTAGAATAGCTACCCCCACTCCTTTCTGGTTGGATGCATGAAATATCTCTTTTGAACATTTCACATTCAATCTGTCTTTTTCTTTGGGTCTTATAGGATTCTCTTATAGACAGCATATAGATGGGTCCTGTTTTCTAATCCAGTCTGCCAGTCTATGTCTTTTATTGGAGCATTTAATCCATTAACATTTAATGTTATGACTGTTAAGGCAGTACATTCTTCTACCATTTTGTCTTTTGGATTTTATATGTCATATTTATTTGTTTTCCCTTTTTACCTTACTGATAATCTTCATTTCTACACCATTCTCTCCTGTCTTTTCCCATCTGCCTGTAGTGCTTCCTTTAGTGTTTCTTATAGAGTCAGTCTCTTGTTCTCAAACTCTTCCAATGGCTGTTTGTGTGAGAATAATTTAAACTACCCTCTTTAATGAATGAGGGTTTTGTTGGGTATAGAATTCATAGTTGGGAGTTTTTTCTTTTCAAATTCTTAAATTTTTCATGCCATTGCCTTCTTGCCTCCACGATTTCTGCTGAGAGTTCTGTACATACCCATGTCAATTTTCCCTTGTATATTATGGATTGCTTTCCTTTTGTTGCTTTCTGAATTCTCTCTTTGTCTTTGACATTTGACAATCTGATTAGTAAGTGTCCTAGAGTGGGTCTATTTAGATCTATTCTCTTTGGGGTGTGCTGCATTCCTTGGATCTGTGCTTTTATGTCTTTCATAAGAGATAGAAATTTTTCAGTGATTATTTCCTCCATTAGTCTTCCTGACCCTTTTCCCTTCTCTTCTCCTTCTGGGACACTTATAACATGTATATAAGTATGCTTCATGCTGTCATTCAGTGCTCCGAGTCTATGCTCATATTTTTCCATTATTTTTCCTATCGTTTCTTTTGTGTGTAGGGTTTCAGATGTTCTGTCCTCTAGTTCACTAATCTCTACTTTTTCCTCTTCAAATCTGCTGTTGCATAGCTCCATTATATTTTTCATTTCTTCTTTTGTGCTTTTCATTCCCATAGGTTCTGCCATTTTTTTTCAAACTGTTGAGTTCTTCTTCATGTTCACCCAATGTCTTCTTCATATCCTTCATCTCTTTTGCTATATCTTCCCTCAATTCATTGTTCTGATTTTTAATATAACTTTTTTTGCTTTTAAAAGGGGAATTAATTAAGTTGCAAGCTTACTGTTTAAGGCTATAAAAATGTCCAAACTAAGGCATCCAGTGAAAGATGCCTTGACTCAAGAATGGCAGATATGTCTGAACACCTCTGTCAGCTGTGAAGGCATATGGCTGGCATCTGCTGTAGTCTTTGCCTTCTTGTTTCAAACAGCTTCCCTGGCAGCATTTCCTTTTTTGATTTCCAAATATCTCTGCCTGTGTCATCTATAAAGCCTTTTCCAACATGGTTTCCTCTTAAAAGACTCCAGTAAACAAACCCACCTTAAATTAATTCTATTACAATATCAAAGCCCTGAACCATTTCAGTCCCAATACAAATGCAATTCCACATCAGAAACAGTACAAAATCTCAGCAATTCAGTTACAAGTATGGTCTTTCCTGTGGCAAAAAAAAAAAAATTCTCCCCTGACTCTGGATTTGTGAAATGCAGAACGAGGCCTCTGCTGCCAATATACAAAAGAGAGTCACTTATAGTATAAATGTTTCCATTTCTATAAGGAGAAACTGAAAGGAACACAGGGGTCACAGAAACCAAACAGATCTGAAAACCTGTAGGTCAAACTCCATTAGATTTCAAAGTCTGAGTAACCATTTATCCTCGTGGCTTCAGAGCGTAGTGTAGGCCTTTTCAGGAGTCTACACTGTGGCCCTGCTCTCTTCAAAGGCTGGGTGTTGGTTGCAACACTGGGGTCAGTTGAAGGAAGAACTTTTTTCTTGTTCCACCTTCTCCCAATATCGGGGCAACAAAATGGCTTTGCTCATTTGTGACCACTAACCCTTCTATATAAATTTGGTGATTGCCTTTTCTATTTTCGTAAAGTAGGTCATTGGACTTTTGATTGTGCTTGCATTGAATCTAAAAATTGCTTTCAACAGTTTTGACATCTTAATGATATTTCATATTCCAAACCATGAGCACAAAATAGCTTTCTATTATTTAAGTTATCTTTAATGTCTTTTAGCAATGTTTTATAGATGCCTGTGTACAAGTCCTTTACATCCTTGGTTAGAATTTGTTAGAGACAAATTTGTTTCTTTAAGTTGCTACTATGAATGCATATTTTTCTTGATTTCTTGTTCCAATTTTTTTTTATTTCTGTGTATAGGAACACTAATTATTGTTGGGTGTTGATCTTATAAACCATCACTTTGGGTGATTTCATTTCTTGGCTCTAGGAGATTGGTTGTGGATTTTTCAGGATTTTCAGTATATAGAATCATATCATCTACAAATAGTAAAAGTTTCACTTCTTACTTTCCAATTCAGAGGCCTTTTATTTCTGTATCTTACCTAGTTGCTCTGGCTAGAACTTCTAGTAGAATATTGAATAGCAATGTTGATAGTGGACATCTTTGTCTTGTTCCTGATTTTAGAGGGAAAACTTTTAGCCTTTTCCCATTAAGTAGGATGTTAACTGTGATCTTTTCATACGTACCCTTTATCATGGCGAGGAAATTACCTTCTACTCCTAATGTTCAAAATACTTTTATCCAAAAAGAGTGACGTATATTGACACATAACATTTCTGTGTCAACTGAGGTGATAGCTCCTTTCCTTCATTCTACTAATGTGCTGTGTTACATTAACTGATATTCTTATGTTGAGTTAACCTTGCATACCAGGAATAAGTCCCACTTGAAGGGACTTATGGTGTATAATTCTTTTAACATGCTATTAGATGTAGCTTGTTAGTATTTTTGAGGATTTTAGCATAAGTGATATTGGTCTGTAGTTTTCTTTTCACGTGGTACTTTATCTGACTTTGATTTGAGGTTGATGACCTTGTAGAATGAGTTAAGGAGTGTTCCCTACTCTTCAAATTTTGGGGAAGAGCTTGAGCAGAATTTGAGTTATGTCTTCATGGAATGTTTGGTAGAATTTCCCTGTGAAGTAATCTGTTCCTGGGCTTTTCTTTGTTCATTAGTTTTTGAACACAGATTCAATCTCTTTACTAGAATCTGGTTTGTTGGGATCTTCTCTTTCTTCTTGGGTTCATGTAGTCTGTTAGTGTTTTTCTAAGAATTTGTCCATTTCATTTGGGTTATCTAATTTACTGGTCTTCAGTAGTTCATATTATCCACCTTTACTCCTTTTTATTGCAGCAGTGTTGATAGTAATGTCTCATTTTCATATTATGATTTTCATTGTTTTTATCCTTTCTTTGTCTTTGACAGTTTAATTTACACTTTGTCAGTTTTGTTAGATACGTTTAAAGAACAAACTTTTGGCTTGCTGTTGCTCTCTCTATTTTTCTCCATTTCATTTATTTCCACTCTAATCTTTGTCATTTCCTTCCTTCTGCTTTCTATGGGTTTGATTGCTCTTCTTTATCTGCTTCTTGCAGTTTTGAGTTAGTGCTCTGATTTGAACTTTGTTTTTTAGGTGTATGCATTAGAGCTATTAATGTCCCTTTCGTCATTGATTTTGCTTCATACCATAAGTTTTGGTATGTTGTATTTTCACTTATAATTGCCTCAAGATATTTCCTAATATTGCTTCTGCTCTCCTCTTTAACCCACAGGTGGTTTAAAATTATGCTGTTTAATTGTGAATTTTCCTGATTTCCCTCAGCTTCATTTCATTGTGGTTGCAGAATATATATGGAATGATTTCAATATATGTATTTTTTAATTTATTGAGACTTGTTTTGTGGCACAACATACAGTCTATCGTGGAGAATGATCCATGTCCACTTGAGAAGATTGTGTGTTGTTTTTCTTTGGTTTCATGTTCTATATGTGTCTGTTGGGATTAGTTGGTTAGTGTATCATTCAAGTTCTGTACTTCCTTACTGATCTTCTGATTAGATGTTCTACCTATTATTGAGAGTGGTCTGTTAGAATCTCATACTATTAATGTAGAACAGTGAATTTCTCCCTTCAAATCTGACAATACTTGCCTCAAATACTTTGGGTCTCTGATGTTAGGTGCATACATATTTAAAATCATTACATTTTTCTTTTCAATCATCCCTTCTATCAGTATGAAATGGCCATCTTTGTCTCATGTTTTTTTGTTTGTTTGTTTTTTACCTAAAACCCATTTTACCCAATTAATAGTGACCCCAGCTCTCTTTTGGCTACTACTAACAAGATATACTTCTTCTGTCCTTTGACTGTCTGCCTTGTATCTTTTACTATAAGGTGAGTCTCTTGCAGGCAGCACATAGTTGGGCTATGCATTTTTATCCATTCTGTCTATCTCTGCCTTTTTACTGGATAGTGCAGTCCACTTCCACTTAAAATCACTACTAATAATACAGGTATTTCTTCTGCAATTTTGCTCTTTAGTCTTAATAAGTCTATGTCCTCATGTCTGTTAAAGCTTACTCATATATTTATTTGTTTTCTTGTGTTGTACTATATTGAGTAACTTCTTATTTCTGTATGAATACATTGTTCATCTGTTTTCCTTGTGGCTAGCATAAGCTTATGTGCTGGTTTGAAAGGATGTATGTACCCTAGAAAAGCCATGTTTTAATCCTAATCCCATTTTGTAAAGGCAGCCATTTCTTCTAATCCCTATTCAGTACTGTATATTTGAAACTGTAATTAGATCATCCCCCTGGAGATGTGACTCAATCAAGAGTGGTTGTTAAGATGGGTTAACTAGAGACATGTCTCCACCCATTAGGGTGGGTCTTGATTAGTTTATTGGAATCCTATAAAAGAGGAAACATTTTGGAGAAAGTGAGAGATTTGGAGAGAGCAGAGAAATGCTGCAGCACCACAAAGAGAGAGTCCACCAGCCAGCAACCTTTGGAGATGAAGAAGGAAAACGCCTACCAGGGAGCTTCATGAAACAAGAAGTGAGGAGATAAAGCTAGCAGATGATGCCATGTTTGCCATGTGCCCTTCCAACTGAGAGAGAAGCCCTGACTATGTTTGCCATGTACCTTCTTACTTGAGAGAGAAACTCTGAACTTCATCGGCCTTCTTGAACCAAGGTATCTTTATCTGGATGCCTTTGGTTGGACATTTCTATAGACTTGTTTTAATTGGGACATTTTCTTGGCCTTAGAACTGTAAACTAGCAACTTATTATAATTCCCTTTTTAAAAGTCATTCCATTTCTGGTATATTGCATTCCAGCAGCTAGCAAACTAGAACAGCTTACAATTCAACATCCTAAATATATAATAAATTTTATTTGGATTGGTACAAACTTAACTTTCATAACATGCATATATACTTTTCATATTCCTCTTTGTCACCCCATCATTTTTTTGTACATGTTACCACTTATACTTTTGTATAATGCATGTCTGAACATCTATATTGATCATTAACTTTACACATTTGCAATCTAGCACCTGTCAGAAGTAAGAAGAAAAGAAATAAAATACAATGATACTTTTATTTATAATTACCCAAATCTTACCCTTACCACTGGTCTTTCTTTTTTTATTTTTTATAGGTCTTCATTTCTTGATGCTGCTTTGAACTGCTGTCTAGTGTCTTTTCTTTCAATCTGAAGAACTCCCTTCAGCATTGCTTCTAGGGCAGAACTAGTGATGATGTATTCTTTCAGCTTTTGCTTATCTGAGAATGTTTTAATCTCTCCCTCTTTTATGAGAGAGAATATTGCTGAATATATAATGCTTTAGCTGGCAGCTGTTTTCATTCACTTCAACCACTGCCTTCTGATCTCATGGTTTCTAATGATAAATCAGCACTCAGTCTAAATTGGATTCCCTTTTGTGTAACACATTGCTTTTCTCTTGCAACTTTCAGAAAACTCTCCTTGTCATTTGCATTTAACAGTTTAATTGGTGTATGACAGGGTTTATTTTTCTTCACCTTTATCCTGTTTGGTGTTCTCAGAGCTTCTTGAATGTTCATATTCATGACTTCTACTATGTTTGTGAAGTTCTCTATCATTATTTGACTATTACTTCTTCTGCCCCTTCTCTCTTTTGTCTTCTTCAGGGACATCTACAACATATATTGGTGCACTTGATTATTTCCTATATCTGTCTTAGGCTAATTTCACTTTTATCTTTATGTTCCTTTAGCCTGACTCGTCTACAAGTTCACTGATTTTTTTCTTCTGCCAGCTCCAATCTGCTCTTGAAACCCTCCTAGGTATTCTGATTTCACTTATTATGATTATAAACTCCATTAGTTCTGCTTGGTTCCTTTGTAGAATTTCTCTTTTCTTAGATTTTCACATTGTTCATTCATTCTTCTCTTGATATCCTTTAGTTGTTCCTCTGTACTTTCCTTCATCTCCTTAAGCATTTTTATGATTATTTCTAAACTTTATTTTTGCAATATGCCCACAATTTTATTCTCCTTCATTGGTGCTTTATGTATTTTTATCTTCTTCCTTTGGTTGGGGCCTCATATTCTGTTTCTTTGTCTTGTAGTCTTTAGTTGAACATTGTACATTTTAATATTTTTAAATGTTAACTCTTGGATTTGCCTTGTGGGATGGCTGTGTCCTGGCTTTGTAACCAGCTCGTGATAAGACAGAGATTTTCTTGAGTTTAAGCCCTTCATCAGGAAGGTCTGCCCAAGGCAAATGCACTGTGTGGGGTTTTCACTGTCTTACTAGGCTTGTCCTGTCCTTTTGCTTGTTAATTGTTTTGGAGTTTCCCTGTTTATAGGAGTTTGGTTGTCCACTCTGCTTCTGAGTGTAAAAACATCACTTTCCTGTGTATTTGAATCATCAGGCCTTTGTCCGAGTCTCTCAGCCTCTCTAGTTCCAGCTCTGGCTGGAACTTCCAACACAATATTGAATAACAATAGTGATAGTGGACATCCTTGTCTTGTTCCTGATGTTAGGGTGAAAGTTTTCAGTTTTTCCCCATTAAGGATGATGTTAGCTGTGGGCTTTTCATATATTCCCTTTATCATGTTGAGGAAGTTCCCTTCTATTCCTATCCTTTGAAGTGTTTTCAACAAGAAAGGATGTTGAATTTTGTTGAATCCCTTTTCTTCATCAATCAAGATGATCATGTGATTTTTCTGCTTTGATTTGTTGATATGATGTATTACATTAGTTGATTTTCTTATGCTGAACCATCCTTGCATACCTGGGATGAATCCTACTTGGTCATGGTGTATAATTCTTTTAATGGGCTGCTGGATTCAATTTGCTAGAATTCTGTTGAGGATTTTTGCATCTATATTCATTAGAGAGATTGGTCTGTAGTTTTCTTTTTTTGTAATAGCTTTGTCTGGCTTTGGTATGAGGGTGATGTTGGCTTCATAGAATGAGTTAGGCAGTCTTCCATCCTCTTCAATTTTTTTGAAGAGTTTGAGCAGGATTGGTACTAATTCTTTCTGGAAAGTTTGGTAGAATTCACATGTGAAGCTATCTGATCCTGGACTTTTATTTTGGGGGAGCTTCTTAATGACTGATTCAATTTCTTTACTTGTGATTGATTTGTTGAGGTTGTCTATTTCTTCTTAAGTCAGTCAATGTTGGTTGTTCATGCCTTTCTAGGAAGTTGTCCATTTCATCTACATTGTCTAGTTTATTAGCATAAAGTTGTTCATAGTATCCTCTCATTACCTCCTTTATTTCTGCAGGGTCAGTGGTTATGTCTCCTCTCTCATTTCTGATTTTATTTATTTGTATCCTCTCTCTTCTTTTTGTCAACCTTGCTAAGGGTCCATCAATCATATTGATTTTCTAATAGAGCCAACTTCTGGTTTTGTTGATTTTCTCAATTGTTTTCATGTTCTCAATTTCATTTGTTTCTGCTCTAATCTTCATTATTTCTTTCCTTTTGCTTGCTGTGGGGTTACTTTGCTGCTCTTTCTCTAGTTTTTCCAAGTGGACAGCTAATTCCTTAATTTTCACTTTCTTGTTTTTTTGATATAGGCATTTAGGGCAATAAATTTTCCTCCTTTGCTGCATCCCACAAATTTTGATATGTTGTGTGTGCATTCTCATTTGCCTTGAGATATTTACTGATTTCTCTTGTAATTTCTTCCTAGACCCTCTGGTTGTTTAAGAGTGTGTTGTTGAACCTCCACAATTTTGTGAATTTCCTGGCACTCTGCCTATTATTGATTTCCAACTTCATTCCTTTATGATCTGAAAAAGTGTTTTGTATGATTTCAATATTTTTAAATTTATTGAGATTTGCTTCGTGACCCAGCATATGGGCTGTCCTTGAGAATGATCCATGAGGACTTGAGAAAAAGGTGTATCCTGCTGTTGTGTGGTGTAATGTTCTATAAATGTCTGTTAAGTCTAACTTATTTATTATATTATTCAAATACTCTTCTTCTTTATTGATCCTCTGTCTTAGATATTCTATCCGTTGATGAGAGTGGGGAATTGAAATCTCCAACTATTATGATAGATATGTTTATTTCTCTTCTCAGTGTTTGTCTCATGTATTTTGGAGCATTCTGGCTCAGTGTATAAATATTTATGATTATTATGTCTTCTTATTGAATTGTTCCTTTTATTAATACATAGTGTCCTTCTTTGTCTCTTTTAACTGTTTTACATCTGAAGTCTAGTTTGTTGGGTATTACTATAGCTACTCCTGCTCTTTTCTGATTGTTATTTGCATGGAATATCTTTTTCCAATCTTTCACTTTCAACCTGTTTATCCTTGTGTCTAAGATGCATTTCCTGTAGACAGCATATAGATGGGTCCTGTTTTTTAATCCATTCTGCCAGTCTATGTCTTTTGATTGGGGAGTTTAATCCATTAACATTTCGTGTTATTACTCTACACCAGTACTTTCTTCTACCATTTTGCTTCTTGGATATTATATGTCATACTTAATTTTTCTTTTTACCTTTCTGATAGTCTTCATTTCTATGCTCTTCTCCACATGTCTCTCTCCTGTCTTTTCCTGTCTGTCTCTAGTGCTCCCTTTAGTATTTCTTTCAGAACTGGTCTCTTTGTCACAAATTCTCTCAGTGATTTTTTTGTCTGAATATGTTTTCATTTCCCCCTCATTTTTGAAGAACAATTTTGCTGGATATAGAATTCTTGGTTAGCAGGTTTTCTCTTTTAGTAACTTAAATATATCATCCTACTGTCTTCTCACCTCCATGGTTTCTGCTGAGAAATCTATGCATAGTCTTTCTGGGTTTCCCTTGTATGTGATGGATTGCTCTTCTCTTGCTGCTTTCAAAATTCTCTCTTTCTCTTTGACATCTGACATTCTGATTAGTAAGTGTCTTGGAGTATGTCTATTTGGATATATTCTGTTTGGGGTACACTGCACTTCTTGGATCTGTAATTTTTTTAATTTTTTACATGGGCAGGCACTGGGAATTGAACCCGGGTCCTCTGGTGTGGCAGGCAAGCATTCTTGCCTGCTGAGCCACCGTGTCCCGCCCTGGATCTGTAATTTTAAGTCTTTTATGAGAGTTGAGAAATTTTCAGTGATAATTTTCCTCCATTAGTTTTTCTCCTCCTTTTCCCTTCTTTTCTCTTTCTGGGACACCCACAACACATATATTCATGCGCTTCATGTTGTCATTCAATTCCCTGAGTCCCTGTTCATATTTTCCCATTCTTTTTCCTATAGTTTCTTTTGCTCATCAGATTTCAGATGTTTCATCCTCCAGTTCACATAATTCAGTTCTTCTGCTTCTTGAAATCTGGCATTGTAGGTTTCCATTTTTTTTCATCTCCTCTGAAGAGATGTGCCTTTCATTCGCATGAGTTCTATTGTTTGTTTTTCAGACTTTTGATTTCTTCTTTTTGTTCATTCCTTTCCTTCTTCATAACCTCCCTCAATTCATTGATTTGATTTTTGATGAAGTTTTCCATGTCTGTTCCAACATTCTGAATTAATTGTTTCAACTCCTGTATCTCATTTGAATTGTTGGTTTGTCCCTTTGATGGGCCATATCTTCAGTTTTCCTAGTATGATTCATTATTTTCTGCTGGCATCTAGGCATTTATTTACCTTAATTAGTTTATTCTGGAGATTGTTTTCACTTTTTTTACCTAGGATTTTCCTGTTGGATGACTTCATCATCTATCTGTTCTTTGAATTCAGTTTAGCTTATTCTAGACTTCTAGCTTAGATTTTGTTTAACAGATCAGAATTTTTCAGTTCTTGTTTTCTTGTTTCTTGTCCTGCCTGTATGGTGCCTTCCCCACCCCACCCCACCCCCTGCTTAGGGGGGTCTACTTAGGTATTGTAGACCCCAGCCAGATTTTCCCAAACCAAACTGGCCTCCCTCAGGAAGAAAGAGTCACCTGCATCAGTTTTCTCTGAGGGTGAGAGCCAGCAGGTTGAAAGGGTTTCCTATGAAGCCTCTGGAGTCTGCATTTTTCCTACCCTGCCCAGTATGTGACACTTGTCTGCCTGCGGGTCCCACCAGCATAAGGTGATGTGGTAACTGTAGCTTCAGCAGAGTCTCCCTGCTGGGGGCATGGTTGAAACAGAGGAAAGGTTGTAGGCTGGCTTTAATCACTTCACTTTTCCAGACCTTGGGGTCTGACTTCCTTGAGGTAGGGATTCCACCTGAGCTGGGCCCCATCTCTCTCCTGGGGAAGGCACAGACCCCAGACAAACACTCAAACAAGCTTAATTCTGCCTATGCCTGGGCATTTGGAGGCCAAGAATCCTTTCAGCTGTATCCAAATCATAGTCAAACCATAGAAACACAGTCACAGAAAAGAAAAAAAATCTTTTCCAGAGCAGGACCCCTGTTCCTTGGGTTTGCCAATCAAGAACTTAAGTTGATATGCTGCTTTGTGTATCTCCAGGTCCTATATGCCCCCTCCTTTCCTTCAGGGCCCAGACCCTTTCAAGTATTATGTGCTATCTGATCCAAAAAAACCTCTTTTTTTTTTTTTTTTTCCTTTTTTCCATCAGCTCTGCCTCCTCTGCACTGGGGCAAAACCCAGCAACCTCAGCTTTTACTCGAGGTTCAGCTGAGCTGGGGGCCCAATTTTAGTAGTCAGAATTTGATAATTAATTCCACAATTGGAGTTTGGTTGTGCTCAACCCCTACTGCTGATAAAGTCTCTTTCCTTTTTCCTCTGGGGAGCAGCCTGTGTGGGAGGGGTGCCGGCTGCCATGGCTTGGGGACCTCACAGTTCTGGGTGGGCTCATAGCTGGTCCAGCTGGTCCAAACTGGGGTATGCGGTGTGTCTGGTCACTGACATGGCCCCAGCATTTGTTCTGTACTGTTCCTGGTTATTTACTAACTGCTCTGGAGGATGAACTAAATCCCACACCTCACTAAGCTGCCGTCTTGGCCTTGGAAGGCTGTATTAATTGATTTTTGAGTGGTAAACATCCTTTGCATTCCTGGAATAAATATCACTTCCTTGTAGCAAAAAACATTCTTTAAAATTTTTTTATTATAAAAATGGATTTTTTTCCTTTTGTGACAAATAACAGATATACAAAATAGCAATAAATGTCAAAGCACATCGCAACATTAGTTGTAGAAAAGGTTTCAGAGTTTGGTATGGATACAAAACTTAAAATAACCTTTTTAATATACTGTTGGATTTTGTTTGCTAGTAATTAGTTCAAGATTTTTGCATCTATATTCAAATGGGAAATTGGTCACTAAATCATTTTCTTCTGACCTCTTTCACAGACTGGTATCAGGGCAATGATGCTCTCATATAATGCATTATGAAGAGCTCTTGTCTCATCAATTATTTGGAAGAGTTTGAAAAGGATTGGTGTTAATGCATCAGTAAGTCCATCCGGTCCTGAACTTTTCCTTTACGGAGACTATTTGGTTATTGTTTCAATTTCTGCACTTTTTATAGTTTTTAAAAATTTTTCATGTATTTTTACTGAGATATCTTCACACATCTCATGATTCATTCAAAATATGCAATCAGTGGTTCACAATATCATCACATATTGTGTATTCATCACCATGATCATTTTTAGAACATTTCATTACTCCAGAAAGATGAAATTAAAAAAAAAAAGAGAAACTCAAATATCCCATACGCTTTTCCTTATTGGTCACTAACAAGGCTATCTATTCTATTTTAAGACTTACAATAGAGGTAGGTTAAGTAAGACAGTGTAGTGTGTCTTAACATATCACATATATATATCAGAGGAACAAAACAAAGCATTAAGAAGTAGATCCATTCAAACACAGAAATTTGAGTATATTTTGTTGCAATATAGTTATGCAATCATTAGCAAAGATCATGGCTGTTGGATTATAGTTCAACAACTTCAGGTATTTCTTTCTGGCTATTCAAAAATACTAGACACTAAACAGAAATATCTGTATAATGAGTCAGTAGTCACAATCATCTGTTAAATCCTAATTTCTCGGTTACATCTCCTTCCTCGCATTTGATTTTTCTCTCAGTATTCAGGGATATCTGGGCAATGACCATTTTAACTTCATGCTGGAAAGGGGCACTGACCTGGGTGTGGAGGAATGAACATGCCTATTGTTCTTGGCGAGACTCGTACCTCTGTCTTTCAGGACTTTCCTTGCCTAGGATCCATCTGGAAGCCTTACGTTTCTGAGAAAAGAAACTTATTATAGAGACATAGATAGAACCCAGGGCTCTCCCTAGGGTTTTCGGTAATTCTGTTGGTTGGGGCATTGCATACCCTGGTAGTTTGAAATGTCTGGTTAGACCTTGCCTAAGAGCACCTCCAGAAGGACTTGTTGACCCTATTTGAAATCTCTTAGCTGCGAAAACTATATTTTCTTCCATTTATTTTCCCACTTTAGGTCATTCTCAATGCCTTGATGCCAGGGTCAGTCTCACCTCTGTGAGTCATGTCCCCCTTGGGCATAGGCTAGTGAGTTTATTTGCAAAGTTTGCTTAAAGAGAGAGGCCAAATCTGAGCAACAAAAGAGATTCTCCGGGAGTCACACTTAGGCAAAATTAGATGTACACATAGCTTAACCACTGCAGGAATAAATTTCATAAGGACAAGCCTTAAGACTGAGGGTTTGGCTTTTTAAGTTGGGAGTCCTTTATGCCTGAGAGAATATCAGGATTTCTCCAAGTGGGGAAGTATAATAGATCTACATTTTTCTCAGTCCCTCAAGAATACTTTGCAAGTACCTTTTTGTTTTCTTCCCCCAATACTCTGGAATTTATCTGGATATTATATTAACATGTACAGAACAATAAGATCTTATTCCCTAATCTAGGTCACGTGTTATTAGGTTGTTTAAATGAACTGACCAGACCGGTTATATTAGTATGCTACAAAGATTTTAAATTTTGGACCAAATAAACACCTTTTCTTTTGGTTTTCCATAGAGGTTGAAGTTTAAAAATATGGACAATATCAGCCTTCACCCTGTATTAGTCCTAACATGGTCCATTACATATATATCTCTATTTGGACTCTGACTTCTTTTTAAGCTTTTTAAAAAGTTCCCATAAGGAATTATACTGACTTTCAGAGCTGCAGAAATCCAATTCTGATGTCACTCAGATACCCAATGTTCCAAGGAACTACCAGGTTATACACAAAGAGAAGAGCACCTCAGAATTTAGGAATAACAGTTAAAACTCAGGAATAGATGTGAGTGCTGTAAGAGCTTACAACCTAGGAATCTTTACACTGAGCCTTATTTGAACATTCCATACTCCTAAATGCCAATTGCCCAATCTCTGCCCACTTTATACCCTGATAACCTATGAACATGAATTCATTCAACATTTGCTCATTATATTTTATATAAGTGAGACCATACATTATAGGTCCATTTTTTTCTGGCTTATTTTACTCAATGTTATGTCCTCAAGGTCATCTCCTTGTTGCATGCCACACAACTTCATTTATTCTGAAGCTGCCCATTATTCTATCACATGTATTCACATTTTGTCCTTCCATTCATCAGTCAATGTACCCTCAGTCCACCTCCATAAACACCAGTGCCCTACTGCTTATTGGTACCCCTGCTTTCATTTTACTTACTAAGAGGGTTCCATGATCATATGCTAACCCTATGTTTAGTCTCCTATGGATCCAACACAATGCTCCAGAGGGGCTGCACCATTTTCCTATCCATGATATAATCACATAGTTATCACTAATTTGTAATCACATGGTTATGCATTCACAGCCACAATCTGTATGAGAACTTTGTCATTTCTTCCACAAAGAGAGAAGAGGTAAAAAGGGAAAAATAATTAGGAAGAAGAAGAACAGCAAGAATCCCATACCCCTCCTTTATATACCCCTCATTATTGACATTGACTTTGATATATTGTCTTTTGATACAATTAAAGAATACTGCAATGTTATTGTTAGCATAGTCCTTCTTTTGAATTAATTGTGTTTTTTCATATACCTCCCATTTTTAAAACCTTACAATAGTGACTTTTTTTTTAAACATGGGCAGGCACCAGGAATCGAACCCGGGTCTTTGGCATGACAGGCGAGAACCCTGCCACTGAGCCACCATGGCCCATCCCAATAGTGACCTTTAGTTGTTCTCCCTCAAGTAAAGCCTTCTTACATTTGAACATTTATTCACCATCTTTGTTCACTCTAGTTTTAGCTGTTATACAGTCCTAGTTTTTATACTCTATATTTCCTCTTGTTGTCATACAAACAGCTAGTATTCTTCTTTCAAGCATAGTCACCATAAGCTTTGTTCAATATACTTACAATATCGTGTGATAGTCACATAGTATTATGCTATCCATTTCTGGGTCCTTATAATCAACCCTGTTGAACTTTTGGTACTCCTTCAGGATCAAGTGGCCAAATTACCTTCTTTCTATCACCTGGTAACCTGTGCTCAACTTTAACTCTCATGAGTTGCTCCTTATATTTGGTTCATATTGTTAAGACCATATGTCCTAGTTTGAAAGGAAGTATGTCCCCTAAGAAAAGCCATGTTTAAATATAAGTCCCATTTCATAAAGGTAGAATAATCTCTACTTAATGCTGTATGTTTGAAACTAATGAGATCATCTCCCTGGTTGATGTGATTTAGTTAAGAATGGTTGTTAAACTGGATTAGGGGATGACATGTCTCCACCCATTTGAGTGG
>PVIY010012590.1:0-61522 GCA_004026745.1 Myrmecophaga tridactyla
TGCTGACCTGCGAAACCAGGTCACATCTGCCCCCAATCCACAAAGGCATAATGCCACAGCTCTGTGCATGAGTACAAAGGGCCTGTGCCTTAGACCAGTGCACACCAGGGTTATGCCCCCCAGACCGGTGCACTCACACAGCTACATCCTCCCTGGCTGCTGGGCACCCACATTGGCAAGCACCAGCGTAACATCTACAACCTGCACCTATACCTGCCCTGAAACAAATCACTGCACAGCAGCTGTCTGCTGTAAAACCATCCCACAAGTGCAAGGCCTTAGACTACTGAAAGTAATCCACTCCCAAAGTAAATCAATTAAGATATTTACATGGCAGGAAGACAGCAGAAGATCACTGAGCATATCACAATGCAGACAGATATTGTCCTGCCTAATGACCAAATTAAAACACCATTAAAACACCATAGGCATTGGAACAACTAATCAAAGATGTTCATACAATTCTGCTTAATAAAATGAGTGGGATAGAAAATGATATAAAGGAGATCAAAAAGACAGTAGAAGAGCATAAAGAGGAATTTGAAAGAATAAATAGAAAAGTAGTGGATATGACAGAGATTAAAGACTGTTGACCAAATAAAAAACATACTAGAGGCACACAACACCAGATTTGAAGAGATAGAAGAAAGAATAAGTGATGTAGAGGACAGGATAACTGACTTCAAAGACTCAAAACAGCAAATGGCAAAAAGGATGGAAAAAATGAATTGGATCTCAGGGAAATGATAGACAAAGCAAAGTGCACAAATATAAGAATCATTGGTGTCCCAGAAGGAGAAGAGGAATAAAGGGCTAGGAAGAGTAGTTGAGGATATAATGGGGGGAAAACTTCCCAACCCTTATTAAGGACATAAATATACAAGTCAAAGAAGCCCAGTGAACTCCAAACAGAATAAATCCAAATAGGCCTTCCCGAAGGCACATACTAATCAGTCTGTCAAATGTTGAAAAGAAACAGAAAATCCTGAAACTGACAAGAGAAAAACAATTTACTACATACAAGGGAAACTAAATAAGACAGAGTTCAGACTACTCAACTAACACCCTGGAGGCGAGAGGCAATGGTATGATATATTCAAGATCCTGAAAGAGAAAGCTTCCACCAAGAATTTTGCACCCAGCCAAATTGCCCTTCAAAATTGAGGGAGAGATTAAAATTTTCACAGACAAAGAAGTCCTGAGAGAATTTGTCAATAAGAGACTGGTCCTACAAGAAATAATAAAAGGAGTTATACCAGCTGAAACAAAAAAAAAAAGAGAGGGAGGTCTGGAGGTGGGCACAGAATTGAGAGTACCACTAAGGATAATTTAAAGAATACAAAGAGAAAGAGGGAAAAGAATATATAGGTCTGACAAATAAAAATGATAACACGGTGGAATCAAGAAATGCCTTTTCAGTAATAATGTTGAATGTTAATGGACTAAACTTACTAATTAAAAGATAGATTGGCAGAATGGATTAAGAAACATAATCCAGCTATATGCTGCCTATAAGAGACTCATCTGAGACATGAGGATACAAATAGAGTGAAAGTGAAAGGATGGAAAAAGATTTTCCACACAAGATGTAACCAAAAGAAAGCAGGAATAGCTATCCTAATATCGGACAAAATAGACTTTAAATGTAAAGACATCATAAGAGACAAAGAAGGACACTATATACTAATTAAAGGGTCAATTCTCAAAGGGAAAGAGACCCCAAATAGCTAAGAGCATCCTAAAAAAGAAGAACAACATGGGAGGATTAACACTCCCTGACTTTAAAACCTACTATAAAACCACAGTATTCAAAAAAGCATGGCACTGACACAAGGATAGCAGCAATGACCAATGGAACTGAATGAAAAGTGCAGAAAAGAACAACCAAATCTATGGTCAACTGATTTTTGACAAGGCCCCCAAATCCTCTGAACTGGGACAAAATGGTCTTTCCAATAACTGGGCATGGAAGGACTGGATATCAATAGCCAAGAGAATGAAAAAGGACCCCTATTTTACACCCTACACAAAAATTACCTCAAAGTGGATTGAACACCTAAATATAAAAATTAGCACCATAAAGCTAAATATAAGAACTAGCACCATAAACTTCTAGAAGAAAATGTGGTGAAATATCTTCAAGACCTAGTAATAGGAGGTAGCTTCCTAAACTTTACACCCAAAGCATAAGCAACAAAAGAAAAAATAGATAAATGGAAACTCCTCAAAATCAAATGCTTCTGCACTTCAAAAGACTGTCAAAAAGGGGAAGAGGCAGCCAACTCAATTGGAGAAAATATTTGGAAATCACATATCAGACAAAGGTTTAATTTCCTGTATATACAAAGAAATCATACAACTCAACAACAAAAGAACAAACAACCCAATTATGAAATGGGCTGAAGATATGAATAGGCATTTTTCTGAGGAGCAAATACAGATTGCTCAAAGGCACATGAAAAGTGCTTGCTTTGGCAGCACATATACTAAAATTGGAATGATACAGAGAAGATTAGCATGGCCCCTGTGCAAGGATGACAAATTTGTGAAACATTCCATAGTTTTAAGAAGAAAAAACAAAACACACATGAAGAGATAATCATTCTCATTGGCTATAAGTGAAATGCAGATCAAGACGACAATGATACACCACCTCACACCTATAAGAATGGCTGCTATTAAACAGCTAGTAATCTATAAAAGTTGGAAAGGATGTGGAGAAACTGGGACAATTATGCACTGCTGGTGGGAATGTATAATGGTGTGGCCACTATGGAAGATGTTTTGGCGGTTCCTTAGGAAACGAGTTGTCCTATGACCCAGCAATAGCACTACTTGGTATATACCCAGAAGAGAAGAAAGCAATGACACAAACAGACATTTGCATGCTGATGTTCATAGCAGCATTTTCACAATCACCAAAAGATGGAAACAATCCAAATGCCCATCAACAGATGAGTGGATCAACAAAATGTGGTATATACATATGATGGAATATTATGTAGCAGTAAGACAAAATGACATCCTGAAGCACATGACAAGATGGATGAGGCTTGAGGACATAATGCTGAGAGAAGTTAGCCAGACTCAAAAGGATAGGTACTGTATGATTCCACTTTTATGACCAGCATAAAGGTGGCTGAACGATGCACTGATGGAGAAGTAGATTGGTGAATGATGGTGTATACTTACGAATAAAGGTTGTGCTGCTACAAAAAGGAATAAAGTCATGAGGCATGCAATGATGTGAATGAATATGTAGGACATTTGATGAGACAAAAATAAGCCAGAAACAAAAGGACAAGAATGGTATGGTCATCTTTAGAAAATGCTTATAAGAAAACAACTTAGATTGTAAGCTTTTAGAGCAAACACATTAAGTCTGGAATGGTGATTATTATTTCTGAAGTTTGAGAGGCTGTTTTATTTATAACCTGATATTTAGGGATAAGAATGAAGCCAAATAGGATGGGGTTAAAGTGATTCAGAACAAGGAGTTAAGGAAGGCACTGTCTATTTTAGAACCACACATACTCTTTGAGACCAGTGGAAGAAAGGTTTATTTGGTCTAGAACTGAAATTTTCTGTAGTGCATAATCTAATTCAACCTATCTGTATAGCTCATTTGAACAAATGAAACACAGGGAGCACAGAATGAGAAAGAGCTCCTTTAATTGTACATAGATTATTGTAATGCCTGGATACATCCTAGAGTATATTAAGCAGATAATAAAAAAGTATTGGCAAAGTTCCCTGAGGGAGGGGAGAAAGCATATGGAACAATTAAACCTTACCATCAGGGAATCCCCTGATACTCTGTCAAACTTTAGGGACACCCAAATAAATAGGCCATGCCCTCGACCATGAAGCTTACATTTGTGAAGGTTATGTAGGTAGCAGAGAAGCTTAGACTACCTATAGACATGCCAAGAGTTACTTCTGGAGGACCTCTTTTGTTGCTCAGATGTGGCCTTAGTCTCTCTAAGCCCAACTCTGCAAACGAAATCATTGCCCTCCCTACTATGTGGAACATGACATTCAGGGGTGAAAGTCTCCCTGGAGGTATGGAAGATGGCTCCCAGGGATGAATCCAAACCTGGGGCCATGGGGTCAACAATTCCATCCTGGCCAAAAGGGGGAAAAGAAGTGTAATTAATAAAATATCAGTGGGAGAGAGAGTTCAAATAGAGTCAGGAGTCTACTCTGGAGGTTGCTCTTACGCAAGCTTCAGTTAGACCTTGCTACCTATCATAACCTGCCAAACCCCAACCAGGACCATTCCAGCCAATCCTAAAGAATACCTAGGGCAATATATAAGATTCCATAAGGATTTCATGCATTAGAGTAATTTTTCAGAAACCTATAAACTCCAGACGGGTCGCCGGTCCAGATAAGTCCTGAAATCTAGCGCAGCCTCTCCAGAACATCAGATAGTTCCATCTTCCTATCCCATATTAGTGACAGACCCTTCCAATATGAAAAAAAATAGAATTTCCATAACCCAAACACCCCTAAAGAGAGGGATGGAAAGATTAAAGGTGATAGTGGAGTTATACAGAGAAAATAGGATTTAACAAATGAATATGAGTGCTGAATCATTACATTGATATTTCTTTCAGTCTCCAGTATTTTAGAGTAGCTAGAAGTAAAATCCTAAAATTGTGAAATTGTAACCAATGTCAAACTCTGAAATATATTCTACAACTAATTGTGGTGCTGTGAAATTTATAGTTTTTTTGCATATGTGTTATTTTTTTCACAAAAAAAGAAAGAAAAAAGTCTATTGTGATGATAAAAACATATTTAAGCCCTCTAACCTCCTATATTCTGGAGCAGCTAGAAGGAAAAATATATGAGGATCATATGGTAGCCCATGACAAACTCTGGGATCTGTCCTGTAACTACTTGTTGAAGAGTGCTTTGAAAACTATTGCTTTTTTATTTCTTTGCTTTGTATATACTTCACAATAAAAAAGTTAAGAAGGGGGGGGGTGGTGGTGGATGAGGGTATTGTATAATCTTTCATAGACACATAGGCTAATTATTTATAAACTTCAAGGTTCTCATTTTCTCACATGAGAAACAAGGGTAATTGTCAATTACAAATAAGTCCAGGAATAGGCTTTCTCTTCTTATCCTGGTAGTAGATGGAACACCACTTTCTTTCCTAGCAGTCTGCACACCTGTGTAGGAAGGGCTGGGAGTCACATCCAGGGGTGATTTGAAGATTCATGAGTTTTGTACCCCTCCCCACACTTTCAGTTTCTTCCATATGCTTGTTTGTTATGATCTCTGTTCCCATTGAGCATGCCCTCCTGCAACAACCAGATGACTGATGATCTCTTCCATCTCATGTCTGAACAGCTTTCTCTGGGATGTGCCCAGGAGAGCCCATTCTTCTTGGGGGAGGTCTATAGCTACATCTTTAAAGGCGTTGACTCCAGTAGTTGCATTGTCAATAAATCAGGTGACTGCTGCCTTCCCCTGCACTTCCATTGCAATGAGAAAAGTAGAAGTTGAGCCAATGTGCACAGTGCTGTCTTGTCCAAGGGCAGCAGGCACTCTGGTGGGTGCTGGAGATGTTTCTGGGGTGGTCTGAGGCCACAGAAAGGGGTGCCCGAGGCCAAGGGTGCACAGGACAGGAAGTTTCCAGCTCTTTCTGTTAAATACTCCCTGTCCCGGCCCTCTAGCTGAATCACTGAGATGGTGTTCAGATTCCTCAATGCCAGCGACTGGGCCTGGGGGAAGTAGGCTCCTTCACAGATTCAACACTGAGGGTTTGTAAGGAAGAATCAACCAAAGGAGGAGCAGTATGGTCTCTTCGTGCCCAGACTCCTCTGTCCCCACTTAATTATTTTAAGTTTGTAGTTAAGCCTTTTAATCTCTCTAAGACTTAATTTTCTTCCTTATAGAGCCAGTGTAATGATAGTGTTGTCTTCATTGCACTTACTTTTTAGTAAATGATCAATGAATGCTCATTATTGTTGTTGTGCTGTAACTATGTAAATTATATGAATATTATCTGTGTAGCACAGGAACTTTCAGATACTTTATCTTATGGGAACACTTGAGATTCTTACGAAATCCCGATGAAGTAGGGATCGCACATTTATTATGCAGGAGAGGTAGGTGTCATGCATTTATTACACAGGAGAGGTAGGCGTCATGCATTTGTTACTCAGGAGAGGTAAGTGTCATCCATTTATTGCACAGGAGAAACAGGTGCCATGCATTCATTACACAGGAGAGATGTGATTGTTATTCCAAATCCAGCACGATCTCTGATCCCCAGTTTGTCAATTTATTAGTGTCTATAAATGACTGTATTAGTTAGGGTTCTCTAGAGAAACAGAATCAACAGGGAACACTTGCAAATATAAAATTTATAAAAGTGTCTCACGTGACCGCAGGAATGCAGAGTCCAGAATCCACAGGGCAGGCTGCTAAGCCAACGACTCCGATGGAGGGTCTGGATGAACTCCACAGGAGAGGCTCACCAGCCGAAGCAGGAATGGGACCTCTCTCCTCTGAGTCCTCCTTAAAAGGCTTCCCATGATTAGATTTAGCATCACTAATTGCAGAAGACACTCCCCTTTGGCTGATTACAAATGGAATCAGCTGTGGATCAGCTGACGTGATCATGACCTAATCCTATGAAATGTCCTCATTGCAACAGACAGGGCAGCGCTTGCCCAATCAGATAAACAGGTACCACAACTTGGCCAAGTTGACACGTGTCCCTAACCATGACAACGACTTTTACTTTAAGTTGGCTGCTCTCAGATGTAAGCACCACTGTGCCTTCTATCATGGTTCTTTAAAATTAGAGAAAGATGTTTTCAGGTTATTTCCAAATGGTTCAGAAAGATACGCAGAGAAAGATGAAGCAAATGTAAGCAAAAGCAAAAACATTAACTAATGGTGGAGCAAGGTGGATGGTATGTGAGTATTCCTCTTGGCTACTTTTTCAGGATAATGTTGAAAATCTTCAAAATAAAACTTCCCGAAAATTTGGGGCGAGAAAATGCTTGAGCAGGATTCTCGACAAGTGCCTGAAATGCCTCTATTTAACATTAGTTTATCCGCCCCCTCCCCGCCCCCACATTGAGAGTTGATTGAATGGTGATTGTACATACCTTCCATTGGGATAAGATTTCCCATTGAAGTGAATCTGCTGGTCAACTTCAGCCCCTAGTCAATTAGACCCACCAATCAGAGGGTTCACATTTACTGACTTAACTGTCCAAAATCTGCCTTGACTTATCAAGTCAGAAAATAAGTCAGACTTATTTTTCAAATAATATCACCTGATATTCTCCCCCTGCAAAGTATGGTAAAAATCAACCAGTAGGTTGGGGCTGGTCATTACAGTTGAGTCACTCTTCACCCAAATGGACTGGATTTTGATATTTTTATCCGATTACTGACAACCATGAAGACGTAGCCTCAGGCACCTAAACAAAAGAATGCTGAATGTGACTTGGTGCTGAATTTGTCCCCCAGCAGAGTGCCTGGTGAAATCATAGTGTACTTGTATAGCTGAGCTCGTTTATTATTAGAGAAGAGTTCTCATTAACTTCTTTGGGAAAGTGTTGCCATTAAATCTTATCTTGAATGAGAAGAATTTATAACTTGAAAACGTTTATGAATATTTCATAAGTATCATCTTGGTGTGCATGCTTGTGTGTGATAGCCTGGCAGAGGTTGACAGATATGTGGAATATTTTAATGACTTGATGGATGAATATGGAATGTTTAATGGATAAGTGAAAAGTGCCTGCTGGGCTGCTCTGAACGGTATTATGCTGATTTTAGTTGGATGGTAAAAAAATCCTCATTGAAAGGAATAATCTCTAATCAATTAGTTGAAAAAGAAGAGATCATTTTATTACACTAAATAGGCCTATAAAAATATATTTGGGAATAAGGGTCAGTGATTTGATCTTTGTTTCTGTTTGCTAAAACACATTAATATATATATATATATATATATATATATATATATATATATATATATATATATCTGAATGAAGTAGTCCCTAATGAGTAGTCATACCAATTTTTTCTCAGGTGGGGTTCTTGTGTAATTGCATTTTTCTGGCTGATTTGGTGACTCAGAATCACAGGAGAATTTTACTAAATTTCACTGTTATGGAGGATGCCAATAATTTGGCAAAGAGCAACGAAAGACCAGAAGATACCAGCACATTATCATTATTTAAAAAAAAAACTTACTAAATTGACCTTATCAAGAGATATATATGTAAAAGTGGAAAAATAATCTTTACCAACCATGTCATTTAAGAGATTATCAGATTCAGTTTAGTTTGCTCTATTTGAAAAGGGATAGAAAAAACTGAGGACTGAATACAGAAATGGTTGGCAGATGAGGAAATTTGGCAAATTATTTAAATGGGAGTTATTTAATGTTTCAAAAATATGAGAAGGAGGTTAGAAACAATCTTCAAGCACGTGAAGGAGTTTTCATATATTATACAGGTAGGAGCAGTTCCGGTGCTAGCTCTCTGCACTCGTTGCATACTGCTTTGGTCCCTGGCATGAAAATTTTAAAACAAAAAATCAGGACACCCAAATTGTCACTATGTGATCTAAGAGACTTAAGGATTTGTCCTTTCTAAAAGCAGAGTCCTTGGCATTTATGAACTTATTAAATCTTTTGCCTTTCCAATTCTAATATAAGATGAAAAAAATGTTGGACTGGCAAAGTCAATGATTTTTGGAAAGTTCTGGTTTAGTGATGCATCAGTTCAACACTGATGATAAAAGAAAAGATATATATATATATATTTTTTACATGGGCAGACACCAGGAATCGAACCCGGGTCCTCTGGCATGGCAGGCAAGGTTCTTGCCGCTGAGCCACCGTGGCCCGCCTGAAAAGATATATTTTTATAAAGAAAATTATTTCCTTATATGTTTGCCATCACACACTTTGAAGCATTACTCTTAAATACTACAAAAATGAGGGCTGTGTAGGCAGATGAATTATTCTCATTTGTAAAGTTTACCAGTGTTTCTGCTATTCTGGCTAAGAAAATCCCTGTTTAGACTACAATATTGATATTATAAGAAGATTGTTGCCAGATCTCACTGATGTAACTTAGCATGATCTGCAGAAGCCATCTCAATGAGGTGCAGCCTTGATTTTTAAAATTATTTTTCTGCTTAAAGTCATTTGTAACTTTAACTGGAGTAAAAATCTATCACACTTCATTTCATGGTAACAAGCAGCTATTTTGATAGTTTCATGATTCTGAATGGGCCTAACAATGCATTCCTAGAGACTCTACAAGAGAAAACATTTGGTTCTGGTCACTACAGCCCTATCCACTTCTTGTTTACCATACAGGAGATAAAAGCCAAATCATTTGAAATGTCCCACTTATGCTTTATGTTATCATTCGAGTCACAAGGAATTTTGTGACAGAGTTTAGATTAATTAGTTTAGTGGATCTGATTACTGTAGACCCTGATTTCTGTTAATAGCCATGTTTATCATCTTAATGTCAAATCTGCTTCTAACAATTTACTTGATCATATAAATGCATGATGCATTGAACCTGTTGCATTTGACATCAAATAAATATTGAGGGTGGAGAGACTTATTTCTGCTATATGTCAACTTTGGTACTGCTTTCTTTGTCCGGTAAAACCTTTTAAATGTTACTTTTTAATGTAGAAAATATATCTGGGAAAATTTGAAAGTCATACAATACACATCCTGTTTTCTTATCGAGGGGAATAATTCTTTCTGTTAAGTCTAGATCTACAGAAAGTTGAAGTTATTGCTTGTTTTATCAGTTCTCCTGGATTTTTTAGGTGTTTTAAGGTAACAGACTGATAGTTTACTTTTAAGTATATCCTTTTCTAAGATGAAGCAAAAGAAATGGTAAAAAAGGGTTTGGGAAAATAGCATTATGGAAATTTAATAATAACATTTAGTAATAAAATATATAAATTACAGATCAGGATGAGAAGAAGAACAATATTTGATTTGTGCTTTATATTCATATATAGAGCATCCATTATTCATAGATCTGCCACTAAATATTTGGTCTTTTTAAATTCATGGTTTATATAATTTAATATTAGATTCCATAGTTATTTTAATATATTTTAATTTTAATTACAAAACATTAGGCTTTAGAGAGTAACATTGTTTATAATTTGCCTGTAGTTTCATGAATATATATGAACATGAATCTTTATTGTAGGTCATAATATGTGTTTGATAGAATGCTACAATTATTTATTTGTGTGTTCATGTTTTTAATTTACAATTTATCTCTTTGCATATATTTTTAGACAGGAAAAAATTCACCTTCCTTATTTGCTAAATTTTAATTTGGTAGCATATTTATAAATAACCAAGGTAATTTATCTTTCTATAAGAATCTCATTTTCAAGCATTCTATTGCAATAACAGTTCTTACTCCAAACCAATGCTAAGGATTTTCAATAGTTACGCTGGGTTGTCTTCACTAATATAATCTTGGATTTTTCATTCACTTGAGAAACATTATCAGTAGAGATCATCTATAATAAATTCTTAATTTTAAGGTGATTAAGAGATTAAGAGACTTACAGAGTAAAAAAACTGAAGGAAATAGAAAAAAATAGATCATTGGTTTTCCTTTGTAACACTAATTTAAAAATATTTTTTAATGAATACCGTATGTATGCTAAAGAATTGATTTGAATGTGCAAGTGGTTTTCCTTTTTTTAACACATTTTCTGTTTATTCAAAATAATTAACAATAAGCATGTATTATTTTATGTTTTCAATTTTTTCAGGAAGTAAAAATGAAGTTCCTTAAGTAATAGGAATTTATTTGAATTCTTTAAATTAAAAAAATATATTGGCACTAGATTAACGCCTTTTTGCTAAATGTAATTAGATATATTTCCAAAAACATGCAAAACAGTACCACAAAAGCCTACCTGAAAGTAAAATACATATGAGTGTACAATACAGACAATACTATAGGTTTCAGATTTTGAATATTATCTTACCAACAGAGGTGATATAGTCACATTTCAGATTCTAAGGGAGCAACATGAACTCCTTTCTATTTAACAAGGCACAACTTTCTTCCCCCATTTGGAATAGTTAGTACCACAAAATGTGCCAATGAAGAAGAGGACTGTAATGGCATATTTAATGGTATGGACCCTGGAATCAGACAATTTGGATCTTAAGTACTAGCTCCACCTGTAAGCAGCATGGCTTTGGGAGAATCACTTAGTCTGCTCATTCATTTATTCATCTCCAAAATTAATAAAATAATACTTGCCTCTAATTGTTCACTGAGTGAGCTGATTTATCAAGATAATGCAAACCCATGTTCTCAAGGAAGGATAGGTCAATTATGTCCATAATTCTCATGTATTTGGAGATAAACTTTGTTTCCATTTGCATGAATATTCTTTTCATGTTCTTGAAGACTCTTCATGAAAGGGCACTATCCATTTGCTTGAAAAGAACTTAGATATAAAACCCATGGAGTTGTAAGGGCTGCAACATGCATACTAATAAATATTAAGGAATACAAACACACATTGCCAGAGGTATAAAATGAAGTGCTTGCTGTTTCTGACCCTTTGTTTCACCTTATTAGCTGAACAGAATCTCGGTGCTCATGCACTTAAGAAGAATTTTTATTATTTAATTAATTTTTTAAATTTTAATGCAACTTTATTGATTATATTATATACTCATGTACCACGTAATCATCCAAAGTGCACAATCAGTGGTTCATAATATCATCATATAGCTGTGCATTTATCATCACAATCGACTTTTTTTTTCTTTCTTGTGAAAAATTAGATATATACAAAAAAGCAACACATTTCAAAACACACCAAAACAATTAGTTATAGAACAGATTTCAAAGTTTGGTATGGGTTACAATTCTACAACTTTAGGTTTTTATTAGTTGCTCCAAGACACTGGAGACTAAAAGAAATATCAGTATAATGATTCAGCACTCATGCTCCTTTTTTTAATCCCTACCTTCTCTCAATAACTCCACCATCTCCTTTGATCTTTCTCCCACTCTTTAGGGGTATTTGGGCCATGCCTATTCTAACTTTTCCATGCTGGAAGGGACTGTCAATAATATGGGGTAGGGGTGTGGAACTAGGTGATGTTCTGGGGAAGCTGGCCCCTCTGCATTTCAGGATTTATCTGGTCCAGGGACCCCTCTGGAGGTTGCAGGTTTCTGGAGAATTATCCTAGTGCATGGAACCTTTGGAGAATCTTATGTAACGCCCTCGGTGATTTTAGGGTTGGCAGAAATGGTTTTGGTTGGGGTTTGGCAAATTACAATAGGTAGCAATGTCTAACTCAAGCTTGCATAAGAATGACCTCCAGAGTAGCCTTGCAACTCTATTTGAACTCTCCCAGCCACTGATACCTTATTTGTCACACTACCTCCCCAACTTTTGGTCAGAATGGCATTGTCAATCCCAGCTGCTCATGTGCTTTTTAACCGGCTAAAAATGTCCCATATTTTGAAACTGTGGCAGTAAAGATATATGTCCATTGTAGAAGTTTTTCTGGTATCAGAAATAAGTAAGAGCACACCAGTGGCAGAAATAAATGTGGACATAAAAGGCTGCATTCAAATTTTATCACATGATGTGCAAGCAGGTTTCTGCTGCTTGAAGGTGTAGAAGGAGAAATCCCAGACAATTTCTGCGAATGTGCATCTTGATAGCTTGATAAAGAATATATGGAATAAATAGGCTATTTTCTTAATGTTTTCAGGAATATCTTAAGATTCTCAAAAATTAAACAAGACATTACAATTGTCTTCCCTTACATATTTTTAGAAAGCTAAACGTTCACATGGCCTTCACGTTCATATAGGCCTGAAATTATTTCATCAGAGTCACATGCAGCTGTGTAAGTCATGCAGTTCACGTCGTATAGGGTAATATTCAAACATAGTTATCAGGAATTTGTGTATTTTCACCACTATTTTCTGGCAGGCAACAGTAAAGTGTCTCCTTCTAACAAAATCAGTATATTATGACAAATTTTAGCCAGATGGAAGTCATGTGTCTCAAGGACACTTGTCTTAGATGTCCCTCTAGCCGATATTGTGTCTTTGTGCATATTGTTAAGAGCTCAAAATTTACCCAATGTAAAATTGTGACATTTTCTAATCATAGGACAAAGATAGAGTAGTACATGACAGTTTTAAGTACTACACCTAGTCTTTGAACAGAATATTTTAGTGTTCTTTTTATTGTTAACCAAATTAATAATTATTGATTTTTACCAAAATAAGAATTATCATACACTCTGAAGGTCATTTCCTTTTCTTGAATCCATGACTACAGTTCTGGTATCTGCCAGAAAATAGTATGGTACTTAGATAGTGTAAACTCTTCAAATGTTTTTTTGTTAAATTTAATCATAAGTGAGTTTGTACAATAATACATCCACATAAAAAATTGCTTTGTTTTTTATAAAAACCATACCCGAGTAAATGTTAGTATGACTAGATAAATTTCTATAAGGTGAGTATACATAAGGATAAATAAAATGAAGATCAAGCTTTATCAAAAATAAGGAACTATTGGTCTATGGTTTGTCAGTCAATTAATTATTGAGTTTATTCAATTACTAAGCTTGCTTTTCTCTTTGTTGTGAAACTGTAAAATAATTTCAGCTCTAACAAGGCTTTTGAGGAACGCTTTGCAAGTATATATTTAAATTAACCCAGAGCTTTTAATAATTTTTGGCAAGTCATAAAAAGATGACGAAATACATGTGATGAAAATTCAAACAGAACTTTTATAATTGGAGTAAATAAAAATAGAACTTCTAAAAATGAAGCTGCATATGTAGAATATTGAGCAAGTCCATTTTTCATTAAAACAAAATCTGCTTCTCTCATCTTCTAACCTCAATATTGTAGTCAAACTAATTTTATTAATCCCTTCTTTTACTAATTCACCTCAACCTCTCTTAATTCCAGGGGTTCTAAGGCATGCTAACTACCAGTGGCTGAACTGAATTCTAATCTAGAGATGCTGGTCTACATTCTTAGGGTAACTCCTAGCAAAGAACATTCATAATTGTGCAATAAGATTTCCTGCATGTGCCCAAAGCCCAAGGATTTAGAACCATGGAAGGCAACAGATATATTTCCATATATTTAGCTATATGGTACCACCTACTGAAATTTTTGCTTGACCTTGGTAAGATTTTAGCTCTGCTATGTCAGCAAGCACCCATATTTTGACTAGGATGTCTGATACAAATAGTAAATTGTCTTGTGGGATAATTAAAACAAAGTTCCTAATATATTCCCTCCTTTCTGACAACAGTTAAGTTTATGGCTAGCCTGTGTATTTAAAAAATCAATATGGGGGAAAGAATTGGAACCAATGCATTAATTTATTATGTGATCATATTTTCAGAAATAGAAGTATCTTCATGTACCCATATCCTTTTTCAGTCTCTCATTCATTCAAAGCCAATTATGTTTTTCAAACATGAACTTGATCATAGCAAATCAAGCTTGAAACCTTCCAACTGATCCTCATTACAATGGGCATAAATGCCCAAATGCTTAATAATACCTCCAAATCTTTTTACAACCTGTCATCTATACAACTCATCTTGTACAACTTTGCTAGATAGTTATTACTGTCTATTAGAGTCTAAAATACAGCATTTAACCTATTTCTGACATTTGTTCATTCTGGTTTCCTCTATCTGGATCTTTCCTCTGCATCCATTTCCCTCCTCAAATTCTGTTTGGCCTTCAGATGACATGTTATTACTGTTTTGTAATCTTTCCCAGAGTATATCAAGTCTCCGCAGTAAATATGTGGATGGGACCTTCTTTCTTAACGAACATCAGCATTTATAATTTAATACATTTGCATCATATTATATAATATGTGACTTACCTACTAGATAAGTTCATAAAAGAAGCATTATCTGTTTTTATCCCCAATTATTCTTCAGCTTTTGATATCATGCCTAGTATTTGATAAAAGCTAGGTGTTTCACAAAAATTGTGTTGAATGAATAAATGCATCTAGTTAATATGTAAGAGAGAAATTCCACATCTAGCTCTATTTTCAACTCCAAAGCTACTCTATTTCAGCTGATTGAGTAGATGGGTCTAACTATCCTATATAGTTAAGGTTAAGGAATCTAAGTCAGTGTGAGTAAAATTACCTAAATAGACTGGAGTAATTTTAAAAGCGGAAACATGTCTGTGGTGTGCTAACTTTTTGATGGATTTGTAGTCCTTTACCTCTCTTTTCTCCTTCAGTGGTATTCTTATTAAAAAGTTGTATTTAAGCATACCACTCTGATGAGAAGGCAATATGCGTGATAGAGGCGATATATTACATAACTTCATTTAGATTCAACTTGTTCCACAGTCCTATTTGTAAGGTTTCATTATACCCCTTATACATGGGTAAAACTGAGACCATTGGTTATTATTTTGTAATTATAGAGTTTAAAGTGGCAGAACTTAGATTAGAGGATTAGAATCCAGGACTGGAAAACCCAAGCTTTTAATCTATTCTAGGCTGAGGCAATCTCATCTGTTTTTCCAAGGAAATTTATGAAATATTTGCCTTTGTGTTGGAATGATCACTACATATAACTTCTCTGGAGGTAAGATCCTGTTTTTGTCGTGCTATTGTATACAATAGTTCTACATTCCAGATAGTCTGAGTGCTCATTTCCATGCATTTCTTTCATCTCGCAAAAGTTCACACTGGGTGTCTTTCAACTCAGAAGAGTTCAACTCTTCAGCCATGAATAATACTACTCGTTGCATTAGATCTTTATTTTTCTCAGAAAATTAGATAGATCACCAAACACACTTCCTACAAATAAAGTACTGTTGACAGTGATGAGGCAAATGCAAAAGGAGCTCTCAAACTTGGATTAGTTTTATATGGAACCTTAGGGCAAGTGGATCTTTAATCTAGGCTAACAGTAGAGATTTATCCTTATCATTGCCAGTGTACTCACTGAAATTACTAAAGGATTCTAGCAACAGTTTGGGAAAAGAAAGCCCGACATACCATCTAAAAAAAAATTTACTGCTCTTGACTGCCTGAAAAGCTAAACCTTCTTTATGTGGATTTGAATGTCAATTTTTCATTTATTCATATGAAAAGTGCTGATGATTTTGATGGAAAATGTACCTTTAATTAAAGAATGAAGTTTTCTTTTTCTTTTTCAATCTTCCCATTTAGGTTAAAACATATAGTAAATCTGTTGCTTAAATGTATTTTAGGCATAAAATCATATATTATGTCTCTTCAAAACAGCATACTTTAATTCCCAGCTCAAACCATATGGATTTTCATTTTATTATTTGTTTTTTATGGCAGATGATATAGCATAGTATTTTATTGCTTCCTGAAATTTGGAGAGAGTGCAATGATGTAGAGTGATAATGTAAGGAAAATCAAAATGATTTAAAAAAAATGGTTCTGAATTATACAACAATATCTGAATAGAATCCTCTACATTTTAGTATAGGTATGTGTTATAAATAAAGATGTATTAAACAGCACTCAAACATCAAAAACATATAATTACGGAAATTAATCACAGAATAGATAAATACTTTCTGAGAATTCTAGAAGCACAATGCCATGAAAATTTATATTAGAAAATGTGGGGGTAGGAATTTTTTTTTTCTTTCTGGATGGAAAAAAAAATAAACTAGAAAGTTTTTTTAGTTTTCACTCTTCCATTGTAAAGGTGCTTTTAAATATAACCTTTAGTTTAGGGAAGATCCTGAGAAACAGCCCACATACTCATCTGTTTCTTCCTGAATCTGGAAAGATATGAACTCTTTGTTTCTTCCTGCCATACCACTAACTAGCCAATTTGTTATTACTTGCTAGTTCTTCAATTTTATCTTGTTGATTATTTTTTCCTTCGAACTATTGCAACACCTTATATCCTTAATTTTAAAATATTTTCTCTTTTTTCAGTCTACCTTGAAGAGAATAAGATAAAGTCAGATTTTCCCATTTCACTTGACAGAATCCATAAAACCATTAAAGATCTTGTGAAGGAATGCATATTCTTAGAACAGGGTCTTAATTTTGCTAGTTTTCTGATTAAACTATTAACTCAATCTGTATTATTCATTCAGAATAAACTGGAAATAAGCATATTGCACTCTGCTAGGAATGTTAAGGGAATAAGATTAGGCAGACTGTTTAGCTCAGTGACAGCTATAGGAGATGCTAGCTAAACTATATATTGTTACATGGAAAAATTTTGATCGTTTTTTAAGAATCTGTCTGTCACTGAAATGGAAAAAATAACCAGTGTTGAGGGAGCCAAATTAGTATTTCTTCTTCCTGAAACACTTAAACATATTCTTCAATGTAAACATTCCGTTTCATTACCCTTTTGTTTGAGAAAAAAAAAATCTGAAAATATCAGTTACGTTAGTTTGGTAGTAGTAGAAGGAAGGCATATTGAACTAAATTATTTAATTTAAAAGGCCTAACAAGTCGCTACCACTCAGAAAAATCAGTCTCTGGATTTTTCATTCTAATGCAGTAATACTTTTTCAGTAAAATTTTTATTGAAGTACTATATATGCACTCACACGTACAGAAAACTGCAAAAAATCATAGACATAGTTCCAAGGTGAGTTATACACCTGTGTTCACAGCACCCCAGAAGCAATCCTTATATCCCATCCCTGTCACTAACCCCTCGAGAGCAACAATTGTTCTGACTTCTAGTTTAGTTTTGTCTGTTTTTGAACTATGTTAAAAGGAATCAAATAGTGTGTATATGTGTATATATATATGTATATATGTATATATATAGTGCTTGTCGTCTTTTGCTTAATATTTATTTGTGAGAGAGGTTTATCCACATTCTTGTTGTGTTGTCATTGTAGATGTTTTAGTCATTCTCATTGCTGTATCGCCTTCCATTATGTGAATATATACCGTAATTTGTTTGGACATTTTACTGGTGGTGGATAGTTGGGTTGTTTCTAGTTGGGGCCTACTTTGAGCAGTGCTGTTATGAACATTCTTGTATATATCTTCTGATGAACTTTTACTGATTTCTGTCAGGTATCCAATTAAGAATGGAATTGTTAGGTTATAGGGTATTCTTATTCATACAGTTAATCTTTTAAATATCAGGCTAGGTTAGAGCAGTTGGTGGTGATGGTAATTTCTGAGAGGCCTCTAGAGGGGGGACAAGGACCAAGTACTGCTTGAATCTCACATGAGCTTGTCTTACAAGGGAATGGAGGGTTTTTCCTTGGTTGTGGTCACAGGTATCTTCCAAGCCTTAGTAAGAGACTGACCTTAGTAAGAGACTCACCTGAGCCTGCCCAGGCTAGGAAGACCCGCGGTGTACAGGATTTTCATAAATAGAGGAAGCCAACTCTGTAAACCACAGTGTCAAGGAAACTCCATTAACTCCAACTTGTGTCTGATGCTTCTGCCACCTTTGAATTGTCTACCTTTAAAGATAAACACTGATGCCATAGCACAGTCTCATTATTACAGATATTGATGCTTGCTAGCTTTTTTGGCACTTTATACTTTTTGAAAAATAAATGCAATATGCATTAATCCATTTCTATAAGAAGGCCAGGATGCAACATGTTTTAAAAACTTATAAGACATTTTAATTGCTCACAAGTCAACAGGGATATTTTTTAGAGTGATTGATTATTTAATTAAAAAAGCAAAAATGATAGGGTACCTGCTGTACTAATGCTTCATAATGCTATAATAGCAAAATAAAATATTATCTTTGTTAAGTTGAAAACAGACTCTGAAAACCAAGGTGCAGAATAAGTTTATTAAGCTAAGTGACACATGTGGGAGCAGAATCCAAAGATTGTTGCTTCTCAAAGAAAAGTGGTGGGAAAACAATTTATGTAACTACTTAGAATAAAGAAAGGTATGGAGGGGTGAGGAGGGGGAGGCATGGAGGACATGAGCTAAGTGAGTTGTCTGGGGCAGGTTGTCCTTGGGTTTTGAGCCATAAATTTGCACAGACTGTTGGCCAAGGTGTTTATGCAGGAATGGGCTTGGCTGGTGAGGACAAGCAGATTTTCTGATGTCAGCATGACTTGTTTATTACAGTTCCTCCTTTCTCATGGGGGTAGAGGTCTTCAGCGGCACTGCGAAGGACTGTTGGTATGTCACCCTTTGCCCCCGGTTGCTTTTTGTGTCTTCTTGGTAGTTTCCTAAGTAAAAATGGAAATTTAAGGAAATTAAGATGATGAATAAAGCTATTTACCATTCTAGCTTCACACATTCCTCACCTATAAAATGGTTTTCTCAGTCCTTTTGAATTTTTTGTGAGTAAAAACAAACAAAAATGCTTGTGATATTGTTGTTTCTCTCCTTGTTTTTAAACAAGAAACATTCAAGTGGCTATTTATAATGGGACTTTTGTGGTGACGTTTAAAGATGGAAAAGCAGTGCCCACTGACTCACGTTCCAATAGTGTGGCTCACTCATATGGCAGCTTTGTCCCAAAGAACAAAAATACACAATCTCATTTCCCTTTTTGCTGTTTATCCTTTGTCCTCAGTTGTTTTCATAATCTCTTGTTTTTTTTCTCCTTTGACGTTGGCATTTGCATCTCTATAGTTTTAAAGCAATTACTTTCTATACATCATATTTTTTATACCCGCCTACCTACATCTATATTTTAAATAATCATTTATTGTTTCGTATATTAAAAACACATGGCATTAGCATGTTATATAACAGCTGCATCATATTTTGAAATATAATATTTGTTTCCTGCATTAGATCCCCAGTATGTATTCATCACTGCTCTGATTGTGGAGGATGTAAGGGTATAAGAAAAATAAAAGGGTATAATTTCTATTCTTGAAGTATAAAATTTGGTTCAGAAAAAAAAGAGCTATATATTCATAAAAGCCATAATATAAAGTATATTATGTCAAAATGATCTGAAGATTAAAACTGCATGCTTTGTTTGTTTGTAATTTTACTTTTTCCTAATCAGCCATATACATTTGTTCAAAAACTTTTGAGGTTCTTTATTCAGAAAGAGAACTCAAGGTGATACTATGTGAAAATATGTGACTATGGGAAGAAATGGCAAAATGCAGATTGTTCATTAGAAGGAATGAACATGTTAATTATTATCATTTTAGCCATAGCTGGTTGCCACAGATATAAGCGTTAGTCCTGAATGGTGGAAAAATACTGTGGGAGAGGGACAAAGTTTTCAGATCAGAAAGTAATGAAAGCCTTATAGTACTTTCCTCTAGTGTTTTCATCCTGATTAGCAGTGGAAGAACAGGAAGAGGAGGGCAGGGAGACATTCTATGTAGCTTCTCTGTGGCCCTCGACCAGCCGCCACTGACGGAAGGTAACTCCTTCTAGATTGGGTAGTGAGATCACAGGTTGTGAGAAAGAATTTTCCAGTAGACACGCAACAGAACTGGAGCTTTGAAGACTTCCATTTTTCTAAGACCCAAAGTAGTGAACTTCTTTCCCAATGCTATTTACTAAAATCATCCTTTCCCCAATGTTTGAAGGGCTGCCTCTGTCATTTCTGGGGATCTACTTTTGGACCCTCTGTTTTATGCCATTTTCGTTGGATTGTTTCTGTAATAGAATCACACTTTTCATTTTTATGGCTTTCTAATGTGTAACATTTGGTGGTGCCATCTTATTTTTAAAAATTGTTTTAGCTATATTTCTGCATACCTTTAAAATTAATTTCAATTTAAAGCTTATTTTGTAGAAAATTGCCACATTAACAATGTTATCTTGTCCCATATGTGTTCCCTATGTTTCTTCATTTATCAGGTCTTTTTTCATTGTCTTTTAGTAGAGTTTACTTATTTCCTTATGCAAGTGTTAGGGATTAATTTTCGAATTAATTTCATGAGGCTTTATATTGGATGTTATTGTAAATAGTACTTAATTTTTTGTTACAGTTATATTAAAAAATTCATGATCAAATATCTTAAGTATCCAGCAAAGTACAAAACTGATATGAATGATACCTATATACTCAACAATAGCAAATATTTATCCATATTAACCTTAGACAGTAAAAATTTCTAAAATTTTAAGTGCTTATTATATACCAGGTACTGTTATAAATTCTTTAGCATGTGTTAGTTCTTTAACCCTCAATACAGTCCTCTAAGGAAGGTACTATTATTATCCCCATTTTACAGCTAAGGGAACCAAGCGATAGAGAGGTTAGATAGCTTGTCCAGGTTACACAGCTGGTGATTGTGGGAGCATGAATTCAAGCCCAGATTGTCTGGCTCCAATCCATGGAGCCATGGATTTTTAAGCCTCATCTACAATATTGTCTGGCTCTTACCTATGATGCTCTGCTTTTCTAAGTGAAATGTTACAGAGAGAGCTAAAGTTCTACCATGCCTGGTAGTTCAATTCCTAAACTTGTGGGATAGAGGGCAAAGAGGTTAAAATCCCTGAGTAATGGAGTGGACACATTTCTTTGAATTCCCAGAGATACAAGGGCAAATGCCAAGACAGAGTACATTCTAATAAATGTGGGTTGAATAATCTTTCTTTGTTTATCAGTCATGGCAACTGAAAACAAGAAAAAGAGAAGTTTAGTCCCTGGCCCTAAAATTTTTCTTAAAATTTGTTACTGATATGGTTATATCATCAATTCCAATTATGTGTTTCTTTCAGAATTAACATTGTCTGTTTATATTATCATACAAGCACCTCCTGATACATCAGAGCAAAAGAACCAATATTGATGTTTATCTTACAAGGATTTAAACATGACCCACTCTTCTACTTAAACAAGTTTAGGAAAATAAATGATTGAGATTTTTAGAGTTTAGTTAATAGTTATCAATCTAAAATCTTCATAAAAGCTGTATAAATCACATATCTGCCTAGATTCTATTCTTTGTCCAACCTGGAATCTCTATACCTCAAATCAAGTATTTGAGAGAAAGCTGCCAGATTCTCCTCTTTATTCATTCAGTCATCCATCCATCCACCCATCCATCAATTATCCATGCTGCTCTTTAGTCAAGGAAATGTAAATAAGTCATATCCAAGTGGTAACTCAGTAGTGGGCTCCAGAATCCCTGATCTGTTTGTTACAGCTGGAATCCATTATAATTGGTCTGTTCCACAGAGGTCGCTTTTTCATATTACTCCTGGATACAGCCTAGATTGTCGTCTAATGGCATATTGGTATTATTGTAAGCATGCAATAATATAGCTGAGTTATATTTTGCCAAACTAAATGAGCTATTGATTCTTTTCTTATCAAACATTTGAACTCTGGACATCGTTCAAGAAGCTTTTTCTACTAATTTTTGGTAAAACAGGCTACTTAAGAGGTCAGAAGAGAGAAAACTGATGCTCTACAGGTCTTCTGAAAACAAGCATGGCTAAATAAGATTAACAACTCCAGTAGTAATTGATGTGTTTAAGAGTTAACATATTTGTGACTTAACTCTTTCAAAATATAGAACCTGACTCGCCTGCCATGCCAGAGATCCGGGTTCGATTCTCGGTGCCTGCCCATGCAAGAAAAAAAAATTGAACTAGAAAGTTATTTTATAGGGTTCATGTAAGATTTTTAAGCCTCATCTACAATATTGAATGCTATATTGTAATCTGTAATGCTGCATAATAATTACCAAGAAAAATAGCATCTTTCAATAAGTCTCTTCTCATAAATGTGAATTATTATTATATCAAATATACAAATTGCTCTGTGAATGTTTTTGGATTTTAAGGGATAAGCCAATAATGTAGTGAGTTTCGAAATAAGTATACATTATGTTAAAAAAACCCCTGAAATTTGGAGGATTTATACCACCTGGTTTCAAGACTTCTATAAAGTTACAGTACTTAAGGCAAAGTGGCATTAGCATAAGGACAGAAATATAGACCAATGGACAGAGCCCAGAAATAGACCTACAATAATGTGGTCAATTTGTTTTCAAGAAGGTATAAAAGAGGGAGTCTTGATCCTGATATAACATCATACTCAAAAATTAAAACAAAGTGTATTATAGACTTAAAAAGTAACTGCTTAATTTAAAGATGTTGAGGAAACAGAGGAGGATATCATCATGGCCTGAGTTAGACAAAGACTTCTTCGGACATGAAACATCCAAAACATAAAAGACAGAAAAAGAGGATTTTATTAGAATTAAACTTTCTGCTCTTTAAATGATACCATTAAGTAAATGGAAAGACAAGCCACTGATTTTGAGAAAATATTCTCAATGCATAAATTAAGAACTTATATCCAGAATATACTATTCTTATGTTAATATATTTACTACAACTCAATAATAGAAAGACACACAACCCAATAAAGAAGACATTTTATAATTTGAAGATATATTTCACAATAGAAGATATATAAATGACAAGCATATGGAAAGGCGCTCAACATCATTAATCATCAGGGAAATGCAAATTAAACCCTAATGAGATACCACTATAAATCCATAGAATGGCTGACATTAAAAGACTGTAAATACCAAACATTGAGAAGGATGCAGAGTAAATGGAACTCTCTTATTCTGCTGGTGGAGTGAACAATAATACAATAATACAACCACCTTAGAAAACAGTTTGGTAGCTTCTTAAAGATAAACTTACCATATAACCTCGCAGCTCCAGTCCTAGGCATTATCCAAAAGAAATGTTAAAATGGATATCCACAAAATGATTTGCACAGAAATGTTCATAGCAGTTAATTTTTAAAAGCCCCAAACAAGAAACAGTCTAAATATCACCAACAGTTGAATGAATTAAAAAAAAATTGTGGTGTATTTGTATGACGGGATATTACCCCCCAATAAAAAGGAATATCGATATATGCAACAGCATAATAAATCTCAAAAATATTAATCTTAGCAAAAGGAGACAGACCCAAAGAGTACACAATGCATGATTCTATTTATATGAAATTTAGAAATCAAATCAAATCTTTGGATCCATCCTTGCTTAGGATCAGCAGTAGAAGGTTTGACAGAAAACGGGTGGAAGGAAACTTTTTGTGGTGATAGAAATATTCTATACCTTGATTGTGGTGATAGTTACACGGGCATATATCTTTTTCAAAACTCATTGAAATATATACTTGAAATCTCACCAGTTTTATCCTATCTAGATAATAACTCAGTAACTTTATTAAAAGAGTACAATAAAATGGAATTTCTCAAACCTAATTGTAACTGCAGGAGAAAATATGAAATCATGTGGGCTCTTCCAGTGGCTCCATATCTGCCTGTTTTCTTGCTTATGGGGAACAAAGTTCTGCCTTCAGTTAGAAAGCAGAAAGACAGATCTTACACTGTTTCTCTACCACTTTGGTTAGTTTCTCATAACAATGACATTATTGACAATACTGACAATATAAATTTACTAGGACAGTATTTCTAATGTGATTTATTCTTGATTGATATATACATATGTATGTGTGTGTGTATATATATCCTTAAAACAAACTATTTTTGCCATTTCTCCTCTGCTCTTTTCCTCTAGACTCAAGGTAAATGTGTGTGTGTCTATGTGGTTTACTGAGTATTCACTAAACACTTCTAGTAATCTCTTTCAAATATAGACATAGACCGGCAACAGTTGATTTAATGTAAGCTAACCTTTCTTCCTCATTTTTTATACTTTACTACTTATCTGTGTATATTTTCTAATAAGAATGATAACTGGGCTTATGTTGCAATATTGATTTATCTAAAGATAAACTTTACCAAGTAATTGAGCATCCAAAGTCTAAGTTTATAAGTGACTGTGACATATTAATTGATTCATTAATTTATTCCAACTGATATCTACCTAACTGTGCCTGAAGTTACATATGTTATTCAAGCTGGAAGTAATTAGAACAGAGTTTAAATGTTTTACAAGATACTGTTCATGTATGAATCACTAGAGAAAATGGATGATACTATCAGACTGTTTGGAAACATGACACACTGGAACTTCATCCCAAGTAATGGCTGACAGTGTTCAGATTTCCATGAGATTGGATAGCCTATGATGCATGAGCATAGTGAAGCAAGTAAACAGAATCCACAAACCAAGACTGTTGAGAACAATCACATGGGAAACTTCTGAGAGTGTTCCAACGCTGCAATTACCCAGTGTAGTAAATGTACCTTAATGATTAAAAGGCTCAGGATAATTATTTTTATATATTTTAAGAACTTACAGTAATACTGCTTATTTAAACATAGGAGGCAAATACAATTTCCAAATTCTTTTCAGTCTCTTATTAATCTTCAACATATATTAGCCTTGCAGATAGTTTTACAAAATTATTCAGATAATGCCATTTGCACAGAATCTACATTGACTTCATGTACGTATATTTTTGAAATGTACCACCTACCTCTTCCTTACTTCCCCATCAGTTGTCCTTCTTTTCCTTACTTTCTCCTTTGAATGAAAATACCAGGCTTTACCCTATGGGCTACATATACTGAGTTTACCACCAGGCAGAAATACCCTTATTAATTCAAATGAAAATGTAAAACAAAGACCAGCAAATGAGTTTTAGGACTTATGAAGCTTTCTGTAACCAGGCTTTTTGCCTACAAAACCTCTAGGACAACCATGATTTATAGTTTTAGATCATGGGAATATAAGCTACCATTTATCTTTGTGGCAGCTTTAAAATAAAACTGCACTTTGAATGATAGGAACTTGGTGTGTGTGTGTGTATGGAGAGTTATTTTGTGGCCAGACATTTTTTTAATCTTCACAAATTCTAGCCATAGAATGCTTAACTCTTTGGTTTGGTCCATGGATAACTATTTTTATCTATGTAATCATCCGTCATTAGCACATTATAAATTGAGCCTCTGCAAATGCATGGTCAGTAATCTGATTGTGAATTTGGAATATTTTTGATATCCAAAAATAATTCAGTGGCCATTCAACAAATGCTCATTGATCATGTGAGGCTCTAGGGTACTAGAATGTGTAAGACCTGGTTATTGCTATGAAAGAGCTTTGTAAAATTCTAGCTGCTTTCAGTCCAGTGGGGAAAGATATAGTCTTTACAAGACTCTAACCTCAGTTAATTCTCTTGGAGCTTTTTTCTAAGTACATGTACATTACAAAGGTAGAGTAGAAACCAGAGAGACAGGGAATTAAAGTCAGCTTTTACATTGACTAATTACATGACTTTGGATTAGCCACAGTTCAAACTTTAATCACATTATCAGAATGGGGTCCATAATACACATTGCTTCAAATTTATTTAGAGGCTTAACTAACGCGTTTAAATACTTAGCACTCTGCGTGTCATATAGAAACCAATGAATAATTAGTCACTATTGTCATTGCTGTTAATGTAGAACAAAGAGCAGACTAACATTTTTTTTTCTTTCCTGAAGGAACTTACATTTTCCAGGACTGAACAATTACTTGAACAGCAACCCCATATGTGGTCTTGGGTCTGGTATTTTGGGTTATCAAATTAAGACTTGATGGGCCTTTGGTCTTCAGGTTGTGAAGCAAAAGGAGTTGATAGAGAAACTTCCAGGGAAAGCCAGACTGTGCCAAGCAGAGCACGCCCATCGGGTCAGTCCCAGTACACTGTACAGTGAGCTTGCTGCGGGCACTAAACAAGAGGAAAGGAACCCAGTGACATCAAATCCTATCAAGGGAATCCGATAGGAATCTGGGAGAAGGATCCCGAAGACTTTAAACAAGACTGCTGAAACAGACGCTGTTCAGGGCACCAAGCCAGATTAGATAAAAAGAAAAACAAGGAGAATTATTAAAAACTATTATAAAATTATTTTTATAATTTTTTTTAATAATTTTATAATAAAAATTATTATAAAAATGTTAACTGAGGTTTCAACATTTATGTAGAATAGTTCTATGGATTTTTTTTTATTTTTGTTCTCTTAACCATATATACACTTTTTTAGTTTATTGCTGTTCTGTTTCTTATAGATGTAATACCTAAGTCTTTTTATAAAGTTTATAAATTCAAGTTTATAAAGATACTTCTCTGGTCTCTCACATAAACTAGAGAAGGAATCTCTAATCAGGAATCTAGGTGAACAAACGCTTCCTGAGAAAGCCAAGCCTATTAATCACAGGCTAAGTGCTTTCTGAACAGAGGATAACTTATCAGCAAAGATGTGGCCTGCTATGAGATACTAAATAATTTCCTTAAACTGTTTCATGGTTCACTACTAGGTGTAGAAAAAAAGGAACAAGTGGACAAGGTTACTTGGTGTTCTGGAAAAGAACTAGTATAGAAAAGTTACAAAGCTTGCAACTTTTAAGGTGTCTTTAGTCCATCCAATCCTCTCCATGTGTATTTCTGCTTTGTAAGTCCAGCTTACCCTTGCCCTTATTTTCTTTCCTTCACACGTATTATCACATAACCTCTTTGCTTCTACTGGAGTGTTATCCAGAAATACAGTCTGACATGGAGCATCCCTGCTTAAAATCTGCTGAATGTCTCCGTACACACTCACATTAACACACACACACACATTGACACGCATATTCTTCTATGATTCAAACTTCTTTGGGGTGATATCTGAAATTCTCCATCAGCCAACCAAGGATTTCCTTAATCAGGCCTCTTTTGACCTGTCCAGCCTTGATACTCTTCATTCTCTCCTTTGTACTTTATCATCAATCAAAATCTAATTGATTCTAATCCTCTTACTAACTGATGCTAGCTTCACTTTTGCATCTCATCTTTGCTGATGTGTTGTGAAAGCACTTAGCCTGTGACTAATATGCTTGGCTTTCCAAGGAAGCGTTTGTTCACCTAGATTCCTGATTAGAGATTCCTTCTCCAGTTTACGTGAGAGACTAGAGAAGTTTCTTTATCACTGGGCTTACCTTTATCACAGCCCTTGATTATGACATTAAATCTTATCATAAGCTCCCAGAGGACACAGTCCATAGCTGTGTTCTTTGTGTGTTCATTACAGCAGTTTCCCACAGTGTGTTCCATTGGAAATATGAGGAAGCATCTTCAATTGTCGTAATGATCGGGAGGTGCTACAGATATGACGTGGCCAGGAGCAGGGTTTCTAAACATCCTCCATTTTGCAGGAGAGTCTTAATGAGGAATCCGATAAGAAATTCCTTATTTGGTTCTACACACCATGAATTCAGTTTATTTCTAGGGCTTGACACATAGCTGGGTCTCAGCACACATCTGCCAAATTGGATCTCAAACAAGTGTGTCTTAGGCATGGATAGACTTAAATAGTTTTCCCTGCGACTCTGGCTGGCACTCCAGTTTCAAAGCCACTAATAGATCCCTGTCTTTTTCCTTTCACCCTGGCTGAATGGGAAGCTCAGAAATAATGTCCAAGACGACTAATATTTCCATCATCCTTTTAAGGATTTGTCTATCTCTCATGACCCATTGAGATTTCTTTTTGTAAGTTTACAGAATATGTTTTTGAATGTGCTCATGGTAAAAATGCTAAATAATAAAAATAATAGCAGCAAATTAAAATAGCACTAGATTTTATTAAAAGTGTGACTAAAGATGTACTTTGGGTCCACTACGGCTTCTTAGAAGTTCACCAAAAGAAATGAAGTTACTTCATTCTCTGCTCCTTAGGGAATACACTGCTCCATTTTCTGACTGGTAGTTGAGCTGATGTGATGGGAGAGGAGCAGAAGAAAATGACTCAGAATGGCAGTAAGGGCTCAGAAGTGGGCCCTGGGATAATCCCCCAGCCAGGCTTATATAAGATCCTCATAGGACTCTAGAACAGGCATTAGTAAACATTGGTCCATGGGCCAAATCCTAAGTGCAGCCTGTTTTTATAAATAAAGTTTTGTTGGAACTTAGTCATGCCCATTTGTGTACATATCATCTATGACTGTTTTCATGCCGCAGCAGAGTTGATAGTTGCAATCAAGACTGACTTAAAAAACCAAAAAGATTTACTATCTGGTCCTTTACAGAAAAACATTTGCCTACTCCTATTCTAAAGCAATGGTTTCCATTAAAAAAACAAAACAAAACAAAAAAACACCCAACAGCCAATAACAGCAACAAAAAACAGTCATTATATTAAGAGTTCAATAAATGTATGCTCCTGGCTTTTTATCTAGTCATATTATTATTTATCTAGTCATTCAGGGAAAATTGTTTACATATATCCATGCCAGTGATAACACAAGAACAAAATCCCCATATAAAGGGTAATTCCTTCCAGGAACATTTAAATTTATGCTGAAATTTTCACCATGGACTGGGATTAACTGCTTCATGTTTGGGGAAGGTTTATGAGCCACTTTATAGATCAATATTTATGAAACAGCTATTGGATCCTAAGTGAAAGTGATTTATGTGGCAAAATTGCCTTTTTCTATTTAGTAGTATGCCTTTATCACACTCTGTCCAAAATGTAGTCATTTTTGCTACATTTTGGATATAACCTTATTATTGTACTATTACTCACTATCCATGGGTAACTCATGATTTTAACTGTCTAGTGCTGCTGTGGAATGCCACATCAGTCCTAACTCAGTCTTAAGGAGTTCTGATAGTTCATGCAGACATATCCTTTTATGGATTTGATTTGCTCATATTTTAGTCAAAGGCACAACTCATAACAATGCAGATGGGGGAAAAGATCTTCCAGACAAATAATGTCATATGCATTTTCCTTTTTACATGGTAAATATTATTTAAATTTCTTCCCTATAAAAATCTAGCATTACCATATATGATGAATTTTGAAGACTTAGCACCTATGAATGTCTCCCCTTTTTAAAAAATGCCTGAAAATAGTTGCCCATTAGTATTTTTACCTGTTATATCCACAGAACCTAGAACAGTGCCTAGAATAAGGAGACCTCAATAAATACATATTGAGTGATAGCTGAATTAATGAATAAGTATATTAACATTTTAGAGGTTTTGTAAATAAGACTTGGGGAAATGAAGCAACAGAATACCCATATGCAACCAATGACTTTACCACATTCTCTTTTTGGGCTTTATGTTAGTTTTCTTTTTTTTGCCTGGGCAGGCACTGGGAATCGAACCCAGGTCTTTGGCAGACAAGAACTCTACCACTGACCCACTGTGGCCTGTCCACATTTATATTAGTTTTTAAGGAAACTGTTTCCCACTCAAAATGAACTTGTGGCAAAGCCTCTCTGAATTGTGACTTTCATGAGTAGTGGTCTGGATGGATTTTGAAGCTTAATTACATTCTTAGTATACATTCTTAGATGTGATATCCCTGAGCAAGCACTTTTCTTTTCATTGCTTTTGAGTTCAGATTCTTGCATCTTAGTTATTATGCTTTGTGGAAAATGCAGAACATTCTCATAACTTTGATAAACTTCAATCAACAGACTTCTAAAAAGTAGGAATAATTCGCGTTGACTTTTGAAATAGGAAACAAGCAAAAGGAAAGAATAGAAAAAGAAATTCTTATTCTTTGCGCTTCATATTTCTTGGGTTCATATTATGCAAACTTAAATCTAAAAAGCCACTGAATCTTCACATTTACTGCTGAATCCCTAACCTGCTCCTCCTCCAGTTCTGCTTAGACCAGAATCCTATTTTCTTTCCAGGGTTTCAGTCTTCAGTTAAAGTCAAGCCCCTTTCTCTCAGTTATGTGGTGTACATTTTTATACTGGAAAAACCTAGATCAAGATAAAGCTAAATCATTTGACTTTATCCAGGAAAACCATTTTTCAGAACTTACAAGATCAACTTTCATCTACATGGAAAATTTACTTTTGTGGAATACCTTCCATCTTAATGAGGTGAAAATTGCATTTATTCTCTCCTTTTGTTAAAGCTTCATGTTTCCCGTAAACTACCTTTGGGGCTGTATATTAGAATGTTTTTAAGTGTAAGAAAAATGAAACATACAATTATATATTTATTTATTGAGTTAAGTTTTAAGTTGATTCTATGAAAGTAATGACACCAATCAGCAAGGATCAGAAGAGTCTGTAGGACAACTTATATAAACTACAGAAATGCCACACAGCTCTCTTTTTCTGTTTTTCCTTCCTGAAACACCATTAATTCTAACCTCTCTGTTTCACATTTCTGTTTCACTGCATATGAAAACTCATACTGAAGTACATTCAGTTAGCTGTGATTTAGCCTATTGATGCAATAAGGATGGATACAGAAGAATAAATAGGAAGAAAATAATTACTGGGATAAGAATTTTTGGCAGGATTGATGGCTGCTGATGTATACCACTAAGAACGTGAATGATGACATTTTACTGGACCAAAATAATCCTCCCCCTTTGTTAAGTGAAGAATAGTATCTAGTTGAAAATTATAACACCAGTTGTGGTGAATATTCATTGCAGAGTTCTGATGGTGGGTTTTCTCAATAATGTTAATGCTCTCACAGCTCAAGGGTCTGAAGCTCTTTGCTTTGAATCTGAATTGAAACAAACTACAAAAGATGTACACATTTGGTAAATCCAGTTGTCCTTTCAGATGAGGCTTCTGTAACTGATGAAATCTACTCTTGGCACTGGCCTCATGCCTGTGTTAGCCAGGGGCATGAGGGATGGTTTAATTTATTTTACGAAGATAAAGTGTAGAATGAATTTGTTCATGGGGATGCAGAAAGCAGTAATCAATTTTAAGGTAAGAGGAACAAGAAATAATTTCTCGTTCTTTAATGTGGGTAATTATTTAAGTACTCTGAGTTACTTGATCTATAATTCTTCTTTGAAAAAAAATTCCTAGCTATTACAAAATTCAAGGAATTATATTTGGGACTATGTAATATCATAGGAATTAAATGGCACTTCAGGGAGAAAGAGGAAATAAATTCATGATGATTGTTTAGGTAAATCATTGACAAGAATGAATCAAAGGCGAACATTTATTTGAATGGAAGGCACTTCAGTGGATCAACTTTAGGGCCATTATTATTTGTCCACTTTAATTAATGGTAGCCCAGATAAGACTTAGGAGATTTTAGAATAATTATGATTTAGTAACCACTCCTCAGGGTAGTAAACTTTTTCTGTAAACTTTTGTTAGTATTTGAAATATTCAATATTTAATATATGCCTCCTTTATGTAAATTCAAGCCCCTATAGGTTGAGTTGACAGAAAATACATTGTAGAAACATGAAGACTATATATGTGTAATATATTTTACCTCTAAAATGACTTTGTGCTTTAACATGAGATTTTCTAGTATAGGACAGAAATTTATATAAATATGTAGCAGAGAGATATTTTATAAAGACAAGGGCATAGGTCTGGTACTTCCTCAAATTAAGTTTGGCCACAAACTGTTAATGTGTATGTGCATGTATCTATTTCTATAGCTTTTACTTTCATAAATATTTGTGAGTAGATTTAAGGAATGAAAGAATACAGGAAAATGAAAAGAGGGCAGGAGAAAGAGAAGAATTATATACCAAGATGAATTTAAAGGGTATTTTAAAAGCAATGCAAAAATTGATGAGAGTAAGCCATTGGCAGATTTTTTTTAGGTGGAAAGCACATGCTTTCCATTCTTTGGAATACTTTTTAAAAGAGGCCTTATATTATATGCATGATGGGAAAAGTATGAACTTTGAAGATAGAGAGGCATAGTACTTCTCTCATGTGTTACATAAGTTTTGTCCTTAGTTTCTCTATTAGTAAAATGGGTTTAATTCCATCCACCTTTTTGCATTGTTGTATAAATCAAACTGCAAATTATATGTAAACACAAAGCAAATATTCAACAAATGCTGCTTATTTCTTTCTGAGGATAAAACCTAGTCACCAACATGTAGATTGTGTATCAGTCTTGTAATTTTTGGGATGCTAGAACTAACTTCATTCCTTAAGAAGCTTTTGAGATTTGCATAGCATGGTCAAAAAGAGCACCACCAAGCAAACCCCTTCCCACGTTTCCATATCCTAATCTAGATTTTCTGCTTGCTAATCGCTAGATCATGTAACAAAACCTTAAATAAATCTCTTTAACTGATAATCTCATGGTTACATGTTGTGAATTTATTTAGAAATTGGTTTATCATAATTTCTCTTAAACACTCCATACCGTGTTTCTAGGCACAATATTTTGGCTTCCATTCCCATTTTATAATTTTCCTCAGAGATCATGCTATCAGAGAGCCTTGATAATATCAGTGATAGTGATAGGTATTTCTCACTACTTAGACGTGAAATTTACAGCCATTTCTGTTCCCCCTTTTAAAATGAAAAATTGTATAGGTCTGAAATAATGTGGCTTCTCATCCTTTTGACTTCATGAATTTATCTGTTGCATTTGCTTCTTTACCGTGTTCCTTTGCGGATGTTAACTATGAAGTCAGTAGGACAGCAGTGGGCAGCAGGTTGTGGTACAGTCTGGGCCTTTTAGTTCTGTAATCAAAAACTTATAAAATTATATGGTAGGGAATCCAAAGGAAGTCTTAATAGATGACTTCATGGAATCAGGATGATCTTTTCCTAGATTATGGTGAAAGAGAAAGGTTAGAGATAGGTCCCTCCATACACACACAACCAAATGCAGATAATTTTCATATTTATTTTAATAATTTTGAGTGAATATTCCTTATGAGTGTGATAAGAAACAGAATGCCATTATTTGTCCAACTAGGAATAAGAGGGGGCAGTTAAAGAGAAACACGGCTCCAAGAGTGTCATCACCCTGTCTGGTTCATTTTATGTCAGTGTCAGTCATGAAGTCAGGAGTTGGGAGCTATTTGATTTGGAGAAATTAATTCTTCACTGGGCAATCTCATCTTCACCTGTTCAGATATGAAGGAAACTGGACCTTCTCTCCTTTCTATCCTCTCCTCTCTGGAGAGAATACAGATGTACTCATATGTCCAAATGTTTATGGCCTGACTATTCAACGCTTGCAACCCTCTGTAAAGCCTGGTATGACTCCCTTCTTTGCAGATTTGGCTTTTATAATTGAGACAAAATGACACATGCCTGTACTAATTTCCTTATTAATTTGGCATTGTTTCTGTCTGTTGTTGGCTGTATTAAAGGCACTTCCCCTTGGCAATCTCCTCTTGAGTTTCCGAGTGAAGCCGCTCATTTCTACTCGTAGGATGTGCTCCACAGCTGTGAGACCAGATGCTCTACTGCTGGATATTTTGTCTGATTTGAGTCTAGGGACATGGTCAGGCTGCTTTGGAAATTCTTAATTTATCCAGATGCCACTGTCTTCAACTGCTGTCAGTTGTGATAAATCTGTTCTCTTCTTAATGTTTGTAAATATTATAATGTGCAAATGCTTCTTGAGGTCCATAAATTAGCACCTGATATGATTTTCTCTGCTTTTGTTTTTGTTTTCTATCTCATAATTTTCTGCTTTTATATTAATTATTTCTTCCTACTTAATTTTGTGATTCTTTTTCTAATGTCTTAAAAAGAGAGCTAAATTCCTATGTAAACTATAAATATGGACTATACCAACTGTAAATTTTTATGTGATTATAGATTCCATCGTGTTCTAAAAGTTACAGCATTATGTATTCTACTTTTCATTGCATTCTAGATGCTGTTAATTTGCTTGATCCAAAGTTATTTTAAATAAACTAATTTTATTCATTATCTTCTTGTTGATTTATAACTCTTTGATTATGGTAAATAGTATGACCAGCAAAAGTCTAATTCTTAATATTTAAGTTTTTCATTGTGGCCCAGAGCACGAGATATTTTGTGAAATGATTATGTGCGTGTGTGTATTTGTGCATCTTTGAGGGATGTAATTATCCTTCTAGCTCTAGTTTTTTCATTTAATTATTCAATTCTTGCATGTCCTTGTTTATTTTTTGGCTTTAAGAATTTGTCCAATCTGAAATAGGTAACATTTCTCATATAGTTCTATTTTTATCAGAGTCTTCTTGCATTTCTAATACCTATTTTGTTGCTATATTATTTAGTGCATTTGGATCTATGACATATTCTTTATTTATTTCTTTGATTTTTAACTATTATATAATTTATATATTTAATCTATTGCTTTTAATATAAAATATTTTATATGAATGTGCTGCTCCTCTTTTTTTTTTTCATTTGCTTGGAGTCTATTTGCTCATCGTCTTTTTTCTATCTTATATTATTTTATTTTTAGAATATTTCTTGCAAAAAACATATTGCTAGGGTCTCATTCCCTTTACTCCAACTTCAAGCATCTCTGGTTTTAATAGGTTAAGTTCATTTTAGTGTAACAATTTATATGTTTTGTTTTATTTCTTCCCTCTTATTTAAGGTATATTGCCTTTCATTTTTTTTGTTTCTGTTCATTTTTCTTATATTCTGATTTGATCAGGTAACTGGTTGTTCCTATTTTCCCTGTTATTAATTTGAAACATCTTTAGTACTATTCTTTTTTAAATGGCAATTGTGTTTTCTTTCTAGGCTATCATAATTAAATATAAACATCTCCATTTTATTCTGTATTTCCATCAAGCTATTGTATTTCTTTACTCTGTTCTTCTGCTTTATTGACCACCTTCTTTAATTTCAAGATTTAACTAAGACAGTTTTGTACAGTACTTTTAGCTTCATTTTATCATGTCATAGCGCCTATGAATGTCTTCATCCAACTTTATTTACATGCATGTTTTTTAAAAATCTTAAACATTTTTTAATCTTCTAGTAAAAAGACTTGCAGGATTAATGATGACAAAAATGCTATTTTACATATGTCTCTTTCAAAGTATCATTATATATTATCTACTTCATCTTACCTTAGTTCTTTGGCCTGTATGAGACAGGTACTTTTAGAGAACTTGATTGAGATAAGACTTCTGGCCAATGCAGGGATGACTACTATGAAGTCTTTGACAGATGGATATTTCTCCTTTGCATCAACACTATCTCCTGAAGAACATTGAACTCTGATTCTCTGAATGTCTGTTCTTATATAAATGTCCAGAGCTACTTGAAGCTACTGTCCAAGAGTATCCAGAATTCTTGCTCCTTAACCCAACCCTGTATTAAAGGAGCCCCCTATCTGAAGATGAAGCCATTCCATTTTGAACCTGCTAGGCCAGACATGTGGTGGGCCCTTAGGGATGCCAAATTGTATGCCTGTGTAAGACAACTGGAAACACAAGGGGAAACAGTCAAGGAATCATTTGCTCTACTTTTTGCCCAACAGCATTCCCTTCATTCATTGAGTCTATTTTTCTTATTCTCATAGTTTAAAACAAGCATTCACACTTTCACTCTTCCAAGATATATAACTAAAGAGAAACCCCTACATTTCACTGAGCCATAGTTTTCTTAAGTTAGAAAAACACAAATGAAAAACAATCAAGAAAAAATTTAAAAGTAAGCATAAAAATCTCCTTTGATGTTTGTCGATTCAGTGATACAAGGCAAGCATTTGGAAAGTCCTTTATAAAAAGTAATAATCCAATATGTTTTTAAGTACAATATACTGAAGAATAAGAGTCTTGTCGTATCTCTTTAAAAAAATGTATGTAACTTATGAATGCATTCCTAATAAGCATATACACAGAAATTGTGAATGATTCTGATACCAAGGTATCTAACATATTCTTAGACTTTGGAATATCTTGAAGCATATATATGAGATATGTAATCAGCTGTAAACGTTTGAAAATAAAAGAGAATTGCAAAACATTGCTTCTTTAACAATGTAAGCATTTTTTGTCTTTGTGAGCAATTCAATTATTTTGTTTCTGAAATAAATTAAGTAAAGCTTATTGAGTCTGATCAGCCCTTGTTTCTAGGGAATTGCAGTTCAATTTCATTTTTAATTAGAATTGAACATTGTGGATTTCTTAGCATTGGTAAGCAAGATCTAGCTATAAAGTATGTACTTAATTTGTATTAAGTTCCTGAAATTTAGGGTAGAGAGTGAACAATATGTTTGCTTAATATTTAAACATCTCACAATGTTCTGTTGTAGAAGTTACCATTTATAAAAGCTGCTGTTCTATAACAAATTACTTTCACTTTCAAATAAACCCATTATCACAACATGAGCAAAACTTATTCAATTAAAGGAAAAAACAAAGCAAACTAATTATTCCAATTTGATGTGCTCAATAGCTTGCAAAAGTTCTAGAAATACCTGGGAGAGGTAGAGTTGTTGGTTTGAACATTATTTTTACTTAAATATTGTTGTTTTAATAAAGTACAGAGGCATTCATGTGGGATATACATTTATATATGGAAAACCAGACTCTTGGAAAAAAAGAGGTATCTTTTCCTTTGTGATGAACCCAAATGGAAAGAAGCTGACAACTAGAAGATGGATTGTGTTAATGTTTACTCCTCTTTCAGTTTTTCATACCTGTTTCCATTTTGGGTCTGGTTTGTTCAGTGTTACCCTAATGCTATTCATTAAATTGGCCTTGATGAGAGCTGTGCATCCAAGGTATCTCTTTTCATCATTTCTGGCCACTCAGGCATTAAACTGGATCTGCTATCTGCCCAGCATCCTGTCTTAACAGTGCTAAAAGGGAGGCAAAGGGTGGGTGAAGCTTGCAGTAGATGCCTCAGTTACCTGGGATACAGGCCATTGAAATAATACTTTGAACTATATTCCTAGACTTCTATGATGAGAAAACGAACAGGTTGATTGAACAGTTAATCTAGTATTCAAAAGGCAAGTCAGAGTCAGAAATGGATCTTGGCTACCTTAAGTATTTAAATAGTATTTAAGATCTGAATGAAAATGTACTTGTAGATCATTCATTCCTTCACCCCAAAGGGAATAGTGATCACAGGAAGAGCAAAGGCCTTTCTGGGTCAGGAAGGGGGAAAGTCAGCCTGTGAGCTCTGATGGGTTTGTATTGCAGAAAGACCTTGTCAGCTTCCCCCAGACAGGATTGCAAGGGCAGCCGCTGGCAATCTGTTTACCGCACTGACAAGAGACATGCATTCTGACTCTACTTCAGCAGTGGTAAATCTTTCTAATTAGTGAAATTAGAAAGGATGCCATGGAAACTTTTTTTATTTGAATTGAATTCCCTACATGAAGTAAATATCATATTTTCTCCCTGAAAGAAGCAGCTACAAATTTGCAACCATATACACGTAAACCTTCAGCCTGCCTGGTAGTGAGAACGTCCTTCAGCTGCTTATGCCTGACTAGTGTCTCGTATTTTACATAATTAAATTAATTAATTTCAGGAGGGCTGAGAAGTTGTCTCAGTGAGATAGATTCCTTTTTTTTTTTTTAATGGAGAGAATAAATAATAAGGTAACAGAAGTAATGGCCCTTGATTGGTCAGAAAAATATGAAGAACCATTACCTTAATTTCCAAACAGACATAAACTAATATCACAAATAATTGAATTATAAAAATTAAACAAAGCATAATGCATTTTGGATAAAACTATGTAGATGAATTAGAAGACCTGAGGATTTGTATCTTCTTTGTTTCTCCAATCTGAAATACAACAATAAAATAAACTGAGCCTGGTAGTGTGTGGGAAGAGTATCTTTAAGTTATGTGAATATTTACTTTTACAAATAAACTATGAAATTTCATCATTTATGACACAACATTTATGTGTCAAGGGGTTTTTTTTTTTCAGGAAAAGTAATGTTTTTTTTCCCCTTCTATGACAACATTCGGACCCCAGACAAATTCAAAGAAAGTCCCATCTCTCTGTTACCAACCTGGTTCTCCTGCTTCTCTCCCTTTTGTCACCACATACGCAAAATACAGTGAATGCATAAGTAAATACAAATTCACACATTCTGTAGCATTTTAAACTTTTCAAAGTCCTTAGGGCATAATATCTTCTTTTAATCCCCTCCTCATTTTGTATCATCTCAGGGGTGGATGTCATCCCTGTATTATGCATGAGAAAATTAAACTATAGCACTTTCCGGTGCTGTTCCTTGCAGCCCTTGCCTAATGCCTGGTCCAGGACAAGACTCCTTATCCTAGTTGGGTGCTTTTCCATCTTCCATGTTGTTTGTAAGTTACAGAAAAACAATTAGGTAAATTCACATTTATGATTAGCAACATTAAAACATCATTAAACACTGTCAAGTAGTGCAGAATTTGACATTTTTCTTCGTTAAAATTCAAAAGTAATTTACTTTTCATATTAATATTCATTTAACTTTCCCTCAAATATTCTGTCCTATCTACCTACCTTAGAGAAGAGTTATATATACAAACTGCAGTTAAGAACATTGCCACTATTTCATTTTTTTTCTTTCTCATAAAGTTATAAATTAAGGAAACATTGTTGTAATTTATATCAGAAATTATTTACAAGAAGAAACCTAACCAATAGCTAATTTCTGAGGAAATATTTCATTCTTAAGACCTATTGCTCATGGGTTTCCACCCATTCATTATAGCTTTAGTTAAGAATGCTGTTTCTTCAGAATATTGGTGATGCCATAAAGTTTCAAAGACTAAATGACTCTAGACTTTGTCTTTGATCCTGTTTATTGAACCAGAAAATTATGTAATCCAAGAGATTCATGCACGTGGGTACATGAGATCGTGTTCTTCCCCTCTCCCTCCTCTTCCTTCCTCTCTCTAAAACACTTAGGCGCATAAGCACTAAAAATAGTGAGCTGGTAAATCAGAATCTGTCTTTATGACTTAATTTCTAAATATATATATAGTACAAAAATGTTCTTTTCTGTTCCTTCTGAGCATGATACTTGGTTTAAAAGCAGCAACATTTCTACAGATGAAAAGGGAGTATATGCAGTTGTGATAGCAGCAATATATTTACTAATGACAAATGTAATTAGTAATGATTGCTTTCACCACCACCCCCAACAACTGGGGATGAGGATGACATGTCCACATGACATAAGGAGCACCATAGATGGTAGAGATAGGAGCAAAGAGTCAGATGTGGAGTGTCTCTCCATACTATGGAACTACAGTTGGAAATAGCATCTTTTTCTAAGATTGGGCAAAGGTTTTCTATTAACTTAACCTGAATGAAAAAAAATGAAAGAACTTTGTAAAGACGCATTTTAAAATGTTTTTATTATTGTTATTATTTGGAAGCAATATGACTTAAATGGAAAAATGGAATTAATTTATGAGATCACATTTCACCAGTCTGGTTTCTGGTATTGATTAGCTATGCTGTCTTGATTTAGTCATCTTATGTCATGATTGCTTCATTTGTGAAATAATAATTTAAAGGGATTATTAAGAGGATGCAATGAGATATTAGTTTAAAAAATAGAATAAAATAGTGCATATGTAAGGATACCTTAGAAATACAAGACGTTATAATTGTTCCCTCCCTCCCTCCTTTCCTCCCTTCCTTCCTTACTGCCTAAATCCTAAGGAGAGAAGTTGAGGATTATTTTTAGCTCTCTGCAACATGCTTAACTTTTCTTAATAATGTCATACTTTTTCATTACAAAAGCAGGAGGTCATTGCGTCTCATTAATCTCACTAGAATTAAGTAACTTTGGATACAGCAAGGAAAGCAATTTGAAATCCTAAGTATTAGTATTCAGTGAAATCAAAGAATTCTCTGAGTATACTTTGGATATATTCAGTCTGAATTCAGTGACTATTCCTTGCCATAATTTTCTTTTTTAACTAACAAAGAAAGGTGGTTGTTTTTTGAAACATGGCAAAGCAAACAGGAATCTTAAAAAACACTTTATTGGCATCTTAACCATACCAAACATAATTAAAGGGCCAAACAACAAACCTATTAATGGATAAAAATCTCTACAAGAAAAAAAAAACATAAAATTTGATCACTGAAGTAAAAATATCTGTTTAAGAAGTGATCATATATTGCATGTCCAATATTTTTAGTTTTCATAGGGGCCAGAGTTATTTAATTTAAATTAATAAGAAGGTACATTAAAGTATTAGAGTCATGTTTTTTAAAGTTTAGTTTTATTTTGATGTTACTACAGCCATGAAACTTTAATCTAAAATGTTCACAGTTTGTTGTATTAATACATAATAATTGTCACGACAGTACTTTGTGAAAAATCCAGGTCTTTTCAGAAATCTACATTAAAAGGCATATAATTCTCACAGTATTGATTTCAGTGTTTTCTTAGAAAACAGATCACAGCAAGAAGCATGAGATATGTTTTATAAATTCATGCCTTAGCCAGTCTATGTAAAGCATGAAAATATAATTAAAAGGAAATTTGTACTTTAGTGAAAAGATCACCAAACTTGAATTCAGAAAACTTGACTTTGATCCCTGGCATTACCAATTATCAGCTCTAACACCGGGCTAAGCCCTTAACATCCCTTAATCGTAATTTCAGCTACTATAAAATGGAAATTGAAATGACTTACATCAAATAGTCTGAATAAAAATCAACAACCAGCTTAAGAAATAGTACCTGGCCCTTAGTAGATATTCAAAGTACTAGATGATTTAGCTTAAACTTGACTCAGAGGACATAAATTCTAAAATCACACTCATGTTCCCATATCTTTGTATAAAGTTTAATAAGATATGTACCTTATATGGTTCTTTTTATCTTTAAGACTGAGATCATTGTTAGGTAATATTTGCTCTGGCTTGCCATATGAACTCTCAGAAAACTTTTCTAGGTACAGAAGACAAAGGAATGGCCCTAGTGCTGGAATGATATTTTAGAAGGAGCTAGATGATTTAAAAACAAACAAAAAGCAAAAAGCACAAACTTTCTCTTTTGTTTCTTGATAGGCTGGTAGTAGTTCATGGAGGCTATGCATGCACACTTGCGAAAGTAGAAAGAGCAGGGTCAACATTCAGTAATTTTCAGAGGAATCGAAGCCTATGTGCAAATGGATTAAAACCTAACTGTGGAATTCAACTTAAATCCCTATGTTGCACACTTTGAATAAATACCCTGGAATTGTCTAAATGACAATGATGACAATATCCTCCTTTTGGAGATGAAAAACTGAAAAACTGTTTCATTTGAAAAGTAAGACTAAAGCAATATTCTAGTTTGCTTGCTGCCAGAATGCAATATACCAGAAATGGAATAGCTTTTAAAAAGGGGAATTTAATAAGTTGCAAGTTAACAGTTTTTAGGCAGTGGAAATGTCCCAATTAAAGCAAGCCTATAGAAATGTCCAATTTAAGGCATCCAGGGAAAGATACCTTGGTTCAAGAAGGTCAATGAAGTCCAGGGTTTCTCTCTCAAGTGGAAAGGCACATGGCAAACAAAGTCAGGGTTTCTCTCGAGGCTGGACGGGCACCCGGCGAACATGATGTCATCTGCTAGCTTCCTCTTCAGCTCCCTGGGAAGCATTTTCCTTCTTCATCTCCAAAAACTGCTGGCATGTGGACTCTTGCTTTTAGGTGCTATGGTGGTCTCTGTTCTCTTAGATTCTCCCCTTTCTCCCAAATGTCTCCTGTTTTTGTAGGATTCCAGTAAACTAATAACCCCCCCCCCGGAATGGGTAGAGACACATCTCTACCTAATCTAATTTACCAACCACTCTTGATTAAGTCGCATCTCCAGGGAGATAATCTAATTAAAGTTTCAAACATGCAGTACTGAAGAGGGATTAGAAGAAACAGCTGCCTTTACAGAATGGAATTAGGATTAAAACATGGTTTTTCTAGGGTACATACATCCTTTTAAACTGTCACAATCAATAAGGAAAGAATTTAAATGGCAGGAATTAAAGCAAAGTCCTTTCTCTTTCCCCTCCTTGGCTTTGTTTCCTTTGAATGATTTTTTTTCCCCTGAATATCTGAATACTGTGTAGCCACTCTGGTCCTAGGTGATGCCTGCCCAGTGCAATAAAAATGCAAACCAAATGTTGGACTATTTCAAGGACCAGACTACCGCCCCTGAGTGAGTCATCTCCAGAGAGCTTGGAGTTTCTTTAAGGTCCACTTAATGAGAATGCTGGATCCTGCCCATGGACTGGTAGTATCATTTATTTCAGAGGTTATTACTTGGCAACTTAGAGGACCTAGCTTTATATACTGTACACAAGGAGAAAGGCATAATATAGTTCACAGTATGAAATATGGATTCAGGTACCTTTGAAGATGGACAAAGGTTGTCTTCACAACTGCCAACAGGACGAACTCCTGTGTTCAAATCCTACTGGGCCAGTCTTCACCTCTCCCTTTATCTCTGCTCTTAGAAAAACAAAACAAAATTTAAAAAATCAAAACAAAATAAACTAATTATGTAATTTTATAGAAAGATCAAGAGAGAATGTAACACATTTAGTTAAATGCATGTTTTTAAAAATTTGAAACACAGGCTGATTTATTGCTTACACTTACATTTTAATGCACGTGTGTGCATATATATGCATATACATATGTGTATGTTTATATGTATAATATATTTTAATATATAAAACATATAATTATGTTATATGTGTTTATAAATACACATGCATCTATATGTTTATATATAACATATATATTTTTATATATATGTATAAATGTATATAAACAAACTGTCACAACATGTATTGTGTAAGTATTCTAGCCAGTGGTTGTGAGCAGTAAAGTAATATTCATGTAATGCACTTGTAAATTGTTTCTGATGCATTAATTCTTTAACTACTGAACATACGAAAATTTATTCATTCATTCAACATCTACACAAATCTTTTTGTGCTGGTGTGCTGGTTTCAAAGGATGGATATCCCCTAGAAAAGCTGTGTTTTAATCAAAATCCCATTTTGTAAAGGCAGGATAATCCCTATTTAATACTGTATGTTTGAATCTGTAATCATATCATCTCCTTGGAGATGTAACCCAATAAAGAGTGGTTGTTAAGATGGATTAGGGGAGCTGTGTCTCCACCTATTTGGGTGGGTCTTGATTAGTTTTTGGAGTCCTATAAAAGAGGAAACATTTTGGAGAATGAGAGATTCAGAGAGAGCAGAGCAAAATGACATAGCCACAAGAAGCAAAGTCCACTAGCCAGCGACCTCTGGAGATGAAAAAGAAAAATATCTCCTGGGGAGGAGCTTCATGAAACCGAAAACCAGGAGAAGAAGCAAGATGACACTGTGTTCATCATGTGCCCTTCCAGATGAGAGAGAAACTCTGTGTGCCATGTACCTTCTCACTTGAGAGAGAAACCGTGAACTTCACTGGCCTTCTTGAACCAAGGTATCTTTCCCTGGATGCCTTAGATTGGCCATTTCTATAGACTTGTTTTAATTGGGACATTTTCTCAGCCTTGGAACCATAAACTAGCAACTGATTAAATTCTCCTTTTTAAAAGTCATTCGTTTCTTGTATATTGCATTCTGGCAGCTAACAAATTAGGAAAGCAGGCACTGGAGATGCAAGAAGAAGAGATGAGATCCCTGCCCTCAAGCAGATCACAGTCTTGTGTGGCTGAAGTTACCCACCAAATCCCTTATACTTCCTGCAAAGAAAAACGGGACTGGGGACATTTTCAACACTTCAGATGGCATCTTTTTGTGGTTGGCAGAGCTATATAAACCTAGAGAGAGTCAACTAGCTCTGGCCATAGAAACAGAGAAGTGTCTCAGGATGCCTAAGGACTGTCTCTTGGTCATGAGCCTAGCCGTGCCCATGAAAACTTGGGCAAGGAGTGTGTTGGCTCGGTTGTCTTAGTGGCTCTTTGAGTTAAATAAAGAGGAGGAGGCACGTGAATAGGAGGTTGCTTTAATGATGCCTGTCTCTATGACAAACATCATGTGATTGTTTTTTTAAAATATTTTTATTGGTAATACTTAACATATGAACATACATTCTTAACTTCCAATATTCCATACATGGTGTACAATCAGTGGTTCACAATATCATCACAAATTTGTGTATCATCACCATGATCATTTTTTTAAACATTTGCATCCCTTCGGAAAAAGAAAGAAAAAGAAGAAAGAGAAAACTCATACATCCCATACTCCTTACCTTTCCCTCTTATTAACCACTAGTATTTCCATCTACTCCATTTATTTTAACCTTTAATCCTCCTATTGTTTATTTTTTACATGTAATTGTTTTTGAGGGGAGATCTTTTAATGAGGGCGGTATTAAGATGGAAATTTTGAATAAACATGTTCAGTAAATTTACACAATATTCTGCTTCTCTCCTAGAAATAAATTGCTAGTTGAAGTACCCATTACAGTAGAAATGTTTCCAATATAAACAGAATGTCGATAGGTACATTAATATGATATTCATTTAGCCCTGTGTGATTATTGCAGCTATCATATAATGCAGCATATGTTAAGGTATAAACACCGTGAAACATTTTTGAAAGATAGAATTAACATTTCAGAGTATACTATTAGTAAGTCTTGGAAAATGAAGAAAGGAATAATTTAGTTCTCAGAGGAATATATATAGTCTATGTCAGTTTTGCTTATATTTTATCCCTCATAGAAGTTTAATGCAAAACTAATATACCAATTTATATTCTTAGAAGTCACATCATAAAGCTGTTTTAGAGATTGTTATTACTCATACTAATTGTGCTGTTTTTGGAGAATGTATACCTTACCAATAGTTTAAGAGCAAATTTCATATGACAACGTATTTAAAAATACAATGAATATGTCTTAAACATTTTTAAAATCATAGGATTAGACAGCATGACTTTTCATTTAAAGCAGAATGGGTCAGTGAGGATATTGTAGTTCAGTCCTTATATTTTGTGGATAAACAAGCAAGGGCCTGTAGAGAGTTGGCACATAGCTATTTAGTGTTAGTGTTGGTACCTAAAAAAAAAAAATCTAGTATCATCTTCCAGTGTAATGCTTTTCCATTTGTCTTGGTTACAGATTGATTTATTTGCAAGTAACAGATGCACTGTCAAAGAAAAAGAGGAAATTCTCCCCCAGTCTAAGTGAAAGCATTCACTCTCTCCTGCTCACGTGTCTGTTTCCTCTAAATGCCTGCTCCTTTTCTATCACAGCAGACCGATTTCCTTGTCAAGGCTCATGGTTTCCACACTCTGAAAGTATTCATTTGCACATGTCAGGGCATCAGTTCTGAACAGAGAGGCCACTTGCTCATTTGGCACTTAGTGTGTCTTGGGAAATGGTCTTGTTTGTAACACGGAGCACGCTAACCGGTGCCCATGGCCACCCTCTCTAATCTTATAATACTCGGGGCCAACATCATCTGACTGACATTTTTTCTATGTCTCCATTAAAAATTCTGACTATTTCTACCTAGGCCAAATGTCCTAGTTTACAGGTATTTATTATCACAGAGAACCCCAAACCTATCGCATATATACTCAAGAGAGAGAAATGAGGAATTGCAATGTTCAATGTCAGGAAATCTTTGCCTGACACTTGCCCCAACATTTCAGGAATTAGACCCCAGACAGAATCGTCTCCTTCAGTCTTAAACTGTCTCAGGCTGTGAGGAGTGCTGGGCCAGGTTAAATTCCAGCACCCAGTGGCAGCAGGCTTCGTTCTCTAGCAGTGGCTTGCCCTTGTATGTGTTCTTAAAAGATAATCCGATTAGAGTAACAGATCTCTTGAACATGTTAACCAAACCCCAACTCAGCCTGCTCAAAAGGCAGCATTAACAGGCAGTTACATTTTTTATTTGATTTTTTAATATAGGTAGTTTCCACTGTAGCCAACTTCATAGTAAGCCCACCGATAGTATCTCTACACTACTGGGTTGCGAGCTCTACCACACCCCACCAGGGAAGGCAGCAGGAGCGAGATGTGACAACACTGAAGACATGTCCACCTCAGGTCACCTCAGAAATAGGAAGAGGGAACCATATGGCGTGTAGGACCATTTCTTCAGGACAGTTAGGAAATAGCCAACTCTGGCCCCAAATACTACACTCTAACCTACATCACTTCATTATAGGCCGTCACCTATAGAAAAATACCATGATATATAGTGCTTATGAAGCAGGTCATAAAACTACCATATATGCATAAAAGAACAGAATATACAACTCTAGCATATTGCATTTGATTAAGGTAAACCCAAAACACTAAATTTCACAGATATTAAACTGTTAATGAGTATTGTACCCCTCTTTTAAAAGGAATTTTTGAGAATATTTTGACTATCCCACTAGAGTAGGGCTAGCAAAAAAAGCAGGAAAAAAAAAAGCATGGATTATCACTTTCCTTTCTTGTCTCTATGGCAGACATCATTCATAGATTCATTTTCCACTGAACCTGCTTCATAATCCTTCTCCAGGCAGCCATTCATTACCAGTTAGTTGGGGTTAGTACCAAAGATAAAAATTGTTGGTCATTCCATTAGTGGACTGAACTTCCTTACAGCAGGGACCTTGTCTTGCTTTTCTCCTATTGCCAACGCATTAGCGAGACAGAAGTGGTGGTACATAATATACAGCTGCTGACTAAGTCACCCAGGGACCATAAAAATCGTTTTGAACTATTGAGAAGCATGTAATTCTCAAAAGAAAGCATACAAATGGCATGGCCAAAATCATGTGCAAAACATGTTTAACCAATGTTTAACTTGTAATTAAAAAAAAAATTAACAAATAATTTGTAGTTAGATTGACAAAGAGGTCTTTAAAATAATAATATTCAGTGTTGATGAGGCAAAACTATTTTCATGTATGTAGCTGGTAAGAACATAATTTGTTACAACTTTTCTGCAGGGCAAATAGTTTATCAAAAACCATAAAATGGAAATACTTTGACCTATAAATTCTGCTTGTGGAAATACATTTCATGAAAATAGACATTTAGGTATAAGATTTAGGTGCAAGGAAGTTTATTGTATATAATGTAAAAAAAAAAATTGTAGCACCAATAGTCAGGGACTGGTTAGCATTTGAGGGGCTCTATTTAATAGAATAGTATATAGCTATTAAAATTATATAGAGATTGCAAAGTAGTTTTTATGAAATGTGATCTTATTTTAGAAGTGTCTGTTTGCCTGTGGATAAGCCCTAATAAATGGGTCTAGAAACTCCAACATGCTCACATTTGCTATTTTATGACAGATAGGTAATGGGCTGTTTTTTTTTCTTTTTTTAATTTTTATTTTGTCTGTGTCTTTTTTTCTCTAATGATCCTGATTTACTTTAATAATCAAAATATATTTCTAATATCTAAAAATTGCTGAGAGCCCAAAGATCTTTTTTTTCTTGATACATTTTCCTGTAGCAAGCAGAACATTCAAAATCATTCCACTGATCATTCTTTATAAGAAAAGCTATTTCAACATCTAAACATCAGAAGCATGCCATCCCTAAGAATGTCAGGGGTGAGAATTTGGAGAACAACTCTTAGATCTGGCCCTCTTATTCACATACTATTTCATAGATTTCCCCTCTTGCTTCCCCTCCTCTTTTTAAACTCTTTCTTCCTCTCACTAAAATACTGAAGGTAAAATAATGACTGAAGTTAGTTATAGAAGCAAATATGAGTAAATTGTACTCTGCTTAGGTTCTCAGTGGTTTTCTCCTTTTATTATAAAAATTAATGCATGCCTGTTCACTACACCAAAAATTGGATAATTAAGAACATTTCTTTAAAAAACAGGAAAAATGCCATTAGTGTGGCATACTGGCATTCATTATTAGTTTAATTTTTCTATACATTATTTTCTTTGTATAGTTGGAATCATCTATATAAAATTGCATGCTTTTTCTCCTAACAGAAGTACATATTAAGTTTTTTTTTCTCTGGACTTTCTTTTCTTTAATAGTAGCTGCTGTACCAGAGTAGCACCTTTCTCATTCATTCTATGATTCAGCAATACTCTTGAATACTTACCATGTGCCTAACCCTGATAACTGCAGTGGTAGAAAGATAATCATGATCCCTGTCCTCATGGAATAGCCCAGCCAGGGACACAGAGGACTTGCTGAGTCCACTGCAAAAACAAAATAGAAGTAATTGGAAAGTGAAGAATAGGTTTTAAGTGGAATCATACGATGGTCAGCAACTGCCCATTCTCAAGATGACCCTTAGCTATGTACTTCATTCCTTTAGGGTCCCCCAAATGCTTTTCCCTCTCATGGAGAGCAAATAGGATTAGTAAATCATGTCTGTTGTTTCTCATATCAGGCAAGACACATTGAGATGAATAAGCTCCTTTCTCCCCAGAAGATCAATGGAACAAATTAAAGCAGATAGGATGCTGTTAATTCTTCTCCCCATTGTACTTATCTACTGTGTACTGCCAAAAGAACAGAAAGGCATCTTTATTGAACATGTCTCAAATAGGTTAATCATGGAAAATTTTTAGAATTTTTAAAATTTTTAAAATGACAATTTTGAAAATTCTAAATTTCAAAATTTAGGCCCCCTGCTGAGCCGTGTTAACTCTTCAGCTGTATCTGGTAGGTTCAAGGGAAATCCAAGGCAGAGATGTTGGATCATTAGAACAGTAGGGCCCCCAAGAGGTTCAAAGCAGGCTCTACTTGCCAAACAATTTGAAAACATTTCAATATTCTATAACCGATACAACTGGATCAGTCCTGGAGGAAATGTATCACACTACTGTGGGAGATTTCTCTTCTATGGGAGGGCATAATAGTGGCCAGAACTGGCGTCATTTGAATCAGACTTTGTTTGTGGCAAAGCTTCTGTTAATCCTACTAAGTGGAAAACCCAGATCTGCTTGGACAATTTAAAAACAGAGACAGAGAAATTCCACTTACAGAGAACTGAACTCATGTAAAAAAAAAAAAAAAGAAAGAAAGAGGCCAGTAGCAAGTCCCTTTAATTGGTTGGGCTTTGTAATTGGGATATCTGAAATGCTCATTTAAAAAGAGAAATCAGAGAAAAACAAATCATCCAATTTTAGCCATATCCCTAAAATTATAGTATATGAATTTTTAATGCATATGATGATATTCTAAATATTTTCTTTCCTCTCTTTTAGCTTTCCTTGCTGGAAAAGGCTGGATTTGGAGGTGTTCTGCTATATATTGATCCTTGTGATTTACCAAAGACTAGGAATCTTACCTATGATGCCTTCATGGTATCACTGAATCCAGGAGGAGACCCTTCCACACCTGGTTACCCAAGTATTGGTAAGTCCCTTGCTATTCTTTACTATTCTTGTAAGGATTACAAGGTTCAATGTACAAGTGCATGCCACCTAACATAACCAAGGCTTGGTGAAGTACAACAAGAATTGTTAACACCCCATTGGTTTAAGAAGTGATTCTTTTCTAATCTTCTTAAAGTTAAACACTACCAATTTGTTGGAATAAAACCTTAAAAACAATCTATACTAGATTTTTGTCTTGACAAATCACAGTATCCTGAATGGAAAGCAAACATATTGCATGTGTTATTATTGACTGACTAATAAATTAATTCCATGGAGGCAGTCATTCCATGTAGGTGGAAAGCTGATAGAAACACCTAGAAAAAGGAAATATCTCCTGCTTTGGGGTAGCCATAATAATTTTTAATCCAGAGCCTAGAGGCTCTGTTATACTCAAGTTATGGGAGAAGAGTGGTAGGAAATGATATCGATGTTGGAGAAGAATGGAGTTAATATGATCAAAGTGTCTGGCTCCCTAAGAGAAAGGATGCCACTGATTTGGACCCCACTTCCAGCACAGAGATGGCCATCCTTGTCTCAAACACGACTTCTCTCTTCCAATACTTGTGTCCCTGATAGTGGGGTCATGTGGCAGAGAAGGTCGCTGCGGTTTTGGCAGGTGCTCACTGTATCACTGCATTTCTGCCCAATACACCACTGTCTAACATTCTGATTTTAAAGACTTGGCTGAAGAAAAAGATCTTTGAGCCTTCTTCCAGAGTGATGTTAACCCGTGAGCCACGACATCGCAGTCAGGGCTTCAACTAACAAAAAAGTTCACGTAACTACTCATGTATTCTGCCAATATTTTCCTCTTTTCTGCAAAATATTGCAAAAGACTTTTGCAGTTATCTTGATCAAGTCCAGCTGTCTTTTACTATCTAAAGGTAGTAACTTTAACAATAAATTAGTAATTCTCCCCAAGAAGGAAATAAATCAAGTCCAGTATTAGCTTATAAATTTTGAACTTTTGTTGAACTTACTGATTAGGACTTTGTCTTCTAGACACAATAGTATCCTTTAATAATTCCTGTTGGACTCTTCTCTACAATCCCACTGATGTGTAGTTTGTATGGTCCAGGTCTCTCATTAGCAAATGCTTTCATACCCTGCGTTGTAATTTCTTGACTTCTGGAGACTTCTTTATCAATTCACTCTTGTGGCTTGTCAATGGGCTGCCTTCTAACTAAAATGAGATACTTTGTGAGGACTCTGCTTTCACTGGCAGGTTGGCCCATTGGTAATATTTCCCCTTAACATTGTCTGGGTCCAGATCATTTTCTAAATGTAGAATTCAGGCACATTTAACAAAATGTTGACCAGAGTCTTAAGGTATCCCAAAGTGTTTTCTTTTTAATTTACTTTGTTTTCTCTTTTTTTTTAATTGGAGAAGTTGTGGGTTTACAGCAAAATCCTGCACAAAATACACGATGCCCATATGTCACCCTATTATTAACACCTTGCATCGGTGTGGTACATTAATAATAAATGAAAGCACGTTTTTACAATTATACATTTAACTATAGTCCATGGTCTAACTTAGGGTTCACTGTTTATACTGTGAAGTTCCGTGCATTTAAAAAAAAAGTATTTTAGTAATATATATATAAACCCTAAAATGTCCCCTTTTGTGTGAGTGTAATTCAATTATATTCACAATGCTGTGCTACCCAAACCACCATCCATCTAATTTACTTTTTAATTTTAAATAATTAAAACTTGCTAAAGGGGGTGAAAGATAGTTCGGTGCTAGAATTCTCACCTGCCATATGGAGAATTGAGTTCAATTCCCAGTCTATGTACTTCCCAAAAAACGAACAAATAAGCAAAACAAACAAACAAAAAACAAGCAAACAGGGTGCACAGATAGTTCAGTGGTTAGAATGCCCACCTACCATGCAGGAGACCCGGGTTCGATTCCCAGGCCATGCACCCGAACAAACAGACGGAAATTCAACACATGGTGCTATAAAAATGAGATATTCACATGGAAAAATAATGAAATGTGACCCCACCATACAGCATACAAAAAAAAATAAATAAATACATAAAACCCAAAAAAGTTTCAAAAGTAATATGCAGATAATCTGTAGCCTTTTCCCAGCCCCCTTTAATTTTAACATTTTATATAACCGCATCACAATTAGCAATACCATAAAATTAACATTGATACGATATAATTAACTAAGCTATAGACCTCTGTCAAATTAAAACAATTCTGCTCCTTTTTAACATGAAAACAGCACCTTCAGTGGACTCACCCGAAGAATTAGATTAAAAGCTAATTTAACTGGATTTGTTACCTTTGGTAAATACTGTGCTGCTTTAAACTTTTATTTTCTATTCTGTAATTTTTTGAAACAGTTGTGAAAATTAAACAACATACTACCCGTGAAAGCACTATAAAAGCAGTCAAGTACCATGGAAATGTTTAGTTGTAAAGCTGTTATGGATTGAAAACATTGGAAAAGTGTTGAGAGCCAGTCCAATATGTAATAACTAAGTGTTGTTTCAAGAAGCCATTCTCTCATGTAGTCATTCAACCAATATTTAGTGAGCAGCTGCTGTGCACCAAGCACCGAGTTAGGCACAGAGAGTTTAGATCTCACATATGCTTTAATTCTCTTCTAAATGTGAGAATTTAGATCTGCCCCAAATGTACATCTCTGAAGTCAGTGGCACAAGCAGAAGCAGACTGAAGAAAACTCAAGTTACAAATCCCTAGCAACTGACTACAGAACTCCTAGTCATTCTGACACATCTGCTTCTAACACTGATATTTTCTTCAAGTTATGGCATAGCTATATGATTGGGCCAAATCAGCAGATGAGATCTTTTTAAATCATTATTTTCACACAAAAATAATTTTTTGTGAGTCCTGACTTTGGATTTCTGAACAGTTATTACAACTTCCTCTTTTTTTCTCTAAATAGTACTTTTTGTGTAATTTTTTTGGGGTGAGTGGAGTAAGGGGATTGCTTCTTTTGAGTTTTAAGGTCTATGCTGACCATAAATCGCTGTGATCATTATTTATTCTGTCTGTATTCTTCATGATACTATGTATTGGGGGTTGCTTTTATAATTACCACTTATCCCCACCCCTGTCAAAGAACAATGATGATAAACCACTTTCATCTTCCCCATCTTTCTTTTTTTTTCAGTTTTACAAAAAAAAAAAAAAGCATTCTCACCCCCAAACCTCCTTCTCACAGTAACCTCTAATCTGCTTTCTGATTTTGAGAATTTATTATATCTTGTCATAACTTGAAAGTGATATATAATTTTTGTCTTTACATATTTTGCTTATTTCTCTGAGCATAATGTTTTCAAGTTTCTTTTATGTTGCGGCATCAATTCATTTTTTTCTCATGGTCGAGTAATATTCTAATGTGTGTATATAGCACATTTTGTTTATCCATCCATTTGTTGATGGGTGTTGTGTTTTCCCATCTTTGGGTCATTGTGAATAATGCTGCCATAAACATGGATGTACAACTACCTGCCTGAGACCCTGTTTTCACTCTCTTTGTGTGTTGTAGAGTGAGCTGCTACATGGTGGGTCATGGGAACACAGACTCAGGCACAAAAGAAACTTTCAGCAAATGACCACATTTTTGCTTACCCAGTATGAATGGTCCAAAAGAGTGAGGAAAGAGGTCCCATGGTGACTGGTCCCCCAGGGAGGCTAGCTGTTTGGGTCAGGATTGGTGGATGACACAGGAGAGAAAGAGACCACTCTTCATTGTAGGGTATTTATGTAACCTGGGGGAAGGAGGCCCTTCCAATGAGAGTTGCTTCTCCCATAAGCAGAGAAGCAGCGCGAATCGATTATTTCCAGTTTGGGGTTTCAGGTACAGTCAGCATCCAATTTATAAGCATTAAGATTGTCTAAAATCTGAAAAATCAGACATAGTATTAGGAGAGAGAAATCTTTTCTTTTTCATCTTCTTCCTTTAATAATTAATTCATTTCCTAAACTCTCTGTTGGCTGCAGTGCTGATTTTAAATTTAGCACTCCCTCCAGATAACTCTCTGGCTAATCTATGGACTAGCAGTTAATTGAAATCCAAGACTAAATTCATCTTGACTTAGTCTTGATTCTCCTTATACCTCAGTTCCTGAACTCCATCCTGATTTATAGTTTGTCCATGTCCTTTTTCTATTTGCTCTAATACTTTTTTTCTTTTTCTTTGTTTCAAGTTCTGGAGAGGAAAGTATTTTCAGTGGTTTTACTCTAGCTCAGTATATCAAGTGACACAGTTTATTTAATATTCCCAGTGTTACAATTCAGTGGATCAGTGTGTTGTTTATCTACTGTCTGTTCAACATCACCTCTGCCAACTGAGACTATTCACAGAATAAAGAATATCACTATAATTTGTGACAAGTCTTCACCAGGAATTCTTGGTCCAGTTACCTGGACAAATGTCGAAAGCCTGACTTGAGTTGGCACTAAATCAGCTGAGACAATGTTGAACTATTCCCTCACTAGAACAGCAGAAAATATAAATATTTGCCTAGTTGTCAAAGAAAAGTGTTAGATATTCACAGCATGAAATGCCTTGTCACTTGGTTGGAAAATAAAATACATCTGTATGTTTACTCTAACTGACTGGTGGATCTTGTATGTGTCCTGAAAGCTACAGATGTACATGGCATATTATTCAAATTGACTCTCAGATCCATTTAGAGTGGCTCATGATTAGCCAATCTGAAATTTTTTCAGAAAATTTAAATTGCAATATATTAGAAAGACAGATTGTTTATATTTAAACTACTTTAAAATGCGTATAAAAAATTGGTAACATAAAATTTCCTGGTCCCAATCAGGAAAATTCCCTGATGATTGTTGAAATATCTATGATTGTTTCAGCCTACAGAAAACATTTTTGAGTGGTTATTGCTCCTGGGAAATCATTGTGCCATTTAGTATATTCATAATTCAGAATGTCCTTTACTTAATATTGCACTTAATGCTCTTTATTTTAAATTAAGTAAATACTCTATCAATAGAGTCAGTCCATTTATTTTGTTAATGAAATGAAATTTCTGCAATAACCTATGGTGAGTTTGAAGAGAATGATAAAATCCACTGCTTCGAAAATAATTTATCAATAAATTTCTATCACAATGAATATTAGATGCTAATTGATATGACAATAGAAGTAGTTTTACATTTTTAAGATGCTTCTTATCCTTTACCTTTAGTTCTTTTGACATTCCTGTAAGTTAAGCAGAATGGCTTTTACTGGCCCCACTTTACAGATAAGAAAACTGATCCTGGAAGAAAAAGAGACTTCATCAAAGTGACATGACTAACCAGAACTACAATCCCTTGTCTAACTTCTAACCTGATGGGGTTTCCACTACTGTTGAGTCAAGGCAGCTTGACTTTAATGGGAGGTCTGCTGCAGTCTCAGGGGAGGGTCTGCAGCCTTCCATGGGCAGCACTGGTGTCAGTGCAATGGGTAAGGGGGACAGTGCGTGTGACAGGGCAGCCAGGCACGGGGGGCAGGGGTTAGAGTGACTGGGTCTCAGTTAGCCTCTACATGAGGCTCACGTACACAGCGTCTCTACTGTAGTTTTATTCCTCAGAGGCCTGATTTCAATGTTTTTATCAAGTGAGTATCCCTCTTGACTGACACCAGGCCAGTCCATATCTCATCCTCACAAAAATTCCTGGTTATCATTTGTTTAAGAAACAAACATGTTTTTCGTAATTAATTTACAATCTAATTGTGGTGAAGATGTTTACCATATTTGGGCGATTCAAGATCATTAATATCATTTCAATAGGCATGAAACCACTGCTTGATCTTGAACACTCTTATTATAAGTATTTTAAACACTATAATTCCTGAAACGTTCATGATGGTGGCTATTATTTCTTTAACGTGCTCAAATATGCATTCTCCAAATTTCCAAATGCTAAATTTTCCAAACCATCTAAATATCTTAGCTTGATCATTTTTTCCTTCCAAGTTAATATAATTTTTATAACATTATAAATATGGGTTTAGGAATGCTGCAAAGTTTTTCCTGTTGCCATATAGTCAGTATTTAGTGCAGCCATTATTTCTGGATGACATGTCACATGTCCCTTCTCTACCTTCTGAAATAAGGATTGGATCTGTATTGTTTCTCCCTCCAAGCACTGCTCATCATAGTCTGCTAATGTTTGATTTACATTAATTAGAGTTATTTCCTTCTTAGCCATATGATATGCCTCATTGTTCAAACTCAGAGTTCCTTTGTCTTCTGTGGTCTGGATATAATGAAATTTTCCATCAACCACGATGTTTGTAACTTGTCGAAAGTTGATATAAACTTGGAGGAGAAAATGCACATTCCTTCCCTTATTCCAATAAGTTATAGTTCTTTCATCGTTAGAACATATTATCATAGTCAGATTCCCTTATATACTGCAGTTCTTTTATATGTTGGCTTGTCATAGTTATGTTTCTTTCTGGTCTCTCTGTTTGGCTAGGGATGAGGTACCTAATGTCCTGTCTTCCAACCTCTGCTGGTGTCTGTATACATCCTATTTCTGTGGGGAATTGAACTGTTCTAAGCATTCATGCTCCTTTCAAAATTGGAATATTGCCATAATGTGGTATCACAATTTCCATATTCTTCCTTTTAGGGCTGAGATTTACATTTCATCTTCTCCTAGGTACTAACATCTGTTATCCTAAATCACATCTAATTTGGATCTAGTCAGATTACCTGTAGTACTTGCCCAGTATCTACCTATTCCAAGTGCTAGACTTAAAATGTCTCAAATAAGGGCAGTGCAGGGTAGCTCAGTGGTAGAATTCTTGCCTGCCATGTGGGAGACCTGGTTTCGATTCCTGGGCCCTCCACGCCCCCCCCCCAAAAAAAATGTCCCACGTATCTTTTAGCATCCGTTGCAGTGTGTTACATTGATTTTCTAGCTGTATTTTGTCAATACTTTTCCTAATCTTTTGAAGGTAAAAATCCATCTGACTTATTGCTGTTTTAAAAGTGTCCAATGATTCCTCTACCCTTTCTCCATGTTCCTGAATGTAATCCATTATTTCATAAGTATTTTTTATTTGAAGTCCCAAATGTGAGAGAATTGCCCTAGCATGGACATTGAATTTTATTGTTTTTAAAAATCTTTGCATTTTACATCCGTGTCCTCTATCGAGCCTCCTATTAAACCTCATGGGAATTGCAAAGTTTTCCTGTTTCTATAGTCTGTTTAATTAATAAACCCATAAATTGTAGGCTATATGGTTCTTGAAAGTATTTACTGCATATTGGTGCTCTCACACTAGCTATAAATTCTTATTTATTAAATTGTAAGGTAGATGCTTACAACAGTAGGATCAACTATGCCAGTTATCTTTTGGAAGTTGTGAGGTTCCCAGATGCCAGGAGTTGAAATAATTGGTCTCCTATGATTACCTCCTATATACCACCTGAGGTAATGTTATTATATAAAAATCCTTATTCTCTATTATTCCTCTGTATACCTTACATTGTGTACCTAAGTAACAAAGTTAGGTCATAAAGTTCATGGATCCTTTTCAGAAGTTTTATATAATGCTTCCAGTGATCTAATTCTGCTTGGTGTATACTCATGAATTGTGCCAGTGCCTGTACATCTTTTGGGGTAAGGCTGTTAAGTTTATCAAGTCAAATGAGGCTGTGGAATTCTTAGCTTTTGCATTTTTCAAAGTTTTTTCTCTAATAGTCCAGTCTGTAAACTCATTCCTAAAACCATGGAACATTCTGCAGTTGTCACCAATCTTGATATTACTATTTTAGCTATATTAAGCATTTGTTTTGGTTTCCACATATCTAAACAACCACTACAAGGTGCCAGATAATATAAGATAACATTTTACAATAGTCTAGTTCTGTTAAATTAAGTCTGATGCCATAACTTAGTATATGGTATATTAGTATGAATGAATTGTTAGTTATTTTTGAATTTTTTCCTAATTATTGCATTATATTACTTTTGCATAGTCTATAAGTCACTCCCCCAGCTATACTGATCTGTGCTGTATGGGTCTAATTAAGAATGGTATATCCTGTAATTGAGATCTTAGCCCCTACATAGGACATTTTGGATTTTTATTGCAAATTTATTCATAAGTTGTTTGATTCACCAGCATTTTGGTATTAATGTGAGTCTTATTGCATGGCATAACTATATATTTATGGTCATTTGAAAATGGTATAAAGGGTCCTATTATTTCTGGTCATGCAGAGATATTAGTTTTTGCTATTTCCCAGTGTGTGGTTTCACAGACAGTCATTATTTCATATCTCAAGGCTAGTATATTTTTACTACTAGAGTTCATGGTCTCCGTAATACTCCTCTTTCTTTGCTTAGTTTATACTTTTCTGCTTAGCTTATAATTTCTTATTGTATAGATGTCTGTTATGCCTTTGCCTGTGTTAATGGCAGAAGATTTTTTTTTTTTTAAATCATCAATGAATGGCTTTCTGGTGTGAATGGCCAGTTTGTAAATTCTGGTCTAAATTTAGGGAATTCTTATAATCCGCAAATTCACTGTGTTTTTCTCCTCTCTGTTCAATCTAATTCTTCTTTAAGTAAGCTCATTATCAAGCCTCAACTAGAATACTTGTGGTTTAAAGAATTCAGCTTTTGATGTGGCTAGTTTAGTTTCATGTGTAGTCACATTTCCATGATGGAACAAGTTTGGTCATTCTGCGACCTTAAGGGTTCTGAGTTCCTCTCGTGGTGGCTCCAGGGTATCCCTGTTTTCAGTATCTCAGAGTATGGTAATGGAGGTAATTGCACATTAACCTTAGGCCATACTTTTGTAGAATTTACCAATTGTTGCTTAGGAGTTACAGGTGTTCTGCATGATCTTGGGTGGAACTGGATGTAGTGCTGTTTCTCCAATCTTTCTCTTTTGCCTCTTTGTCTACTTCTTCCTTCTCTTCTTCCTCTTCATCATAAAAACCATTGTAATTATATTAATAATCATCATCATTAATTTCCTCAGTTAGCATTGCATCATAGCCAAACAGTCTAAAACACTTCCTGACTATTCTAAGTACTATTCACAACTTTTTGTATTTTGTGGGTCATGGTGGGATCATGTCATTACAAGACTTGAGATATTTTTGCCTATGAAATTGTCGTAAATATTCATACCAGAATTGATTGGCACTTTTCATGGTTGGTAAGTTTTACCTATACTAATACTGATAGAACAATGCTAGTCCTTTAAACCATGCGGTTAGATTAGATTAATGTGCCCTGGTGCTGATCATCACATCTACTTAAGCGTCAGAAGGTGTCCAACATTTCCACTGGAAGTGTTAGCCAGAGTAATCTGTATGCACAGGAGAGAATAAATGTTCTAATTATTATATTTCCATGTCTCCATATAGGTTTCCTGAGATTTGAAGGCTGCTTGGTTTACTAGCTAGTGTAGCCAGCCAAAGATAAAACATTTTCCTTTAATTTAAATATTTGAGTCCTTTGTAGTTGTAACTATGGTTGAAATTTCATTACCAGAATTGCCAGTCATGCTTCTCCCATCTCTCCCATGAATAGTACTATTGACAACATCACTTAGCAAAACATAGCAAGCATAACACTAAACAACAACAGCAAAATATAGAAACTTTAGAGCAATTAACTGCTATTCCCCATGGATAGATCACTTGTTTCTTAAATGGAAGCTCCTCTGACAGCAAATGGGTTTCTTAGAAATCTTTGGGCTGCTTCTTCTGGAGGCTTTGACTGTTCTTGAGTACCCATAGCCTACTGTGCCTCAAATGTATCTTCCTTTCACCATAATATGTGATTAGAGAAAGAAAATTAGGTATCAATTCTAGATGTTGTTCATTCATATCTTGAATAGTACCTAAAACTGAGTCTCATTCAATGAGAAATTGTTCAAGATAGTCTCAGTTCCTTCAATAGGAGGTTATCAAAGTCCTAGTTGGTGCTAAGCATTCCCTGGAGATCCTTGTCGCAGCTGCTCACACAATTGATGTTTGTTATGCTGCTTCTCTCTGCTCTTCAAAAGTGCTGAGGTTATTGTGGTGTAGGGCTGGTTCAATAGGACATATGGGTGTAACTTTGTATTCGATAGAGGTACAAATTTGCATATTTGTCTGCTAAAGCTGATGAAATACAATATACTAGAAATGGACTGGCTTTTAATAATGGGAACTTATTAGCTTACAAATGTACAATTCTAAGACCATGAAAGTGTTCAAATTAAGGCGCATCAGGACAATACCTTCTCTGAAGACTGGTTACTAGTGAACTTGGGCTCCTCTGTTAGAGAGCAAGGTCTTTAGTGTTGTCTGCTGGACCTTCTTTCCTGGGTTTCATTGCTTGCAGTTCTGGCTTCAGTGACTTCCTCTCTCAGCTCCTGTGATTATTTCCTTGTCTCTCAGCTTGCCTGGGTCTTTATCTCTAAACTTCTCTCAGTTTCCTCCCTTAGCTTCTGTATGTGTTTTATCCTCTTATAAAGAATTCCAGAAAGAGGATGAAGACCCACCTTGAATGAGGTAGGTCATATCTCAAATGAAACAACTTAATCATAAGGTCCCACTTATGACAGATCTGCACCCCTGGGAATGTATTAAAAGAAGTGGCTTTTTCTGGGGTACATAACAGCTTCCAACTAACACAAGAAGTAAAGTTGTTTGGTGGTATGACAGATACTAGTTTTGTAAAAGTTGAAGAGAGTGGCACTATTGCCACTGGCTTCTCCTCCATTGTTACAATGAGTTTGACTTCCAACCAGAATGCAGATCCAAAAGATCAGTAGTCCAACCAGGACTACCAAGATCATTATCCTGCAATATATCTGAAAGTTAGCTATGCATAATATTAGTATGTCTAACCTGTGTAAGATGTCCTTTTCCTAAGGTTAGTCAGAAAGTCCGTGTAAGGCTGGAGCTGTAATTTCTGTGATCTCCATAGTTTTATCCATTCTTCTGACACCTTTCCCTCTATTCCTTTTCTAGTCTGTTTTTCCGTTTTATTTCATATTTTAATTTCAGTAAGTTGTGTTCTAAGCATGTCTATAGGCCTAGGTAATTTCAACCTTTCCCTATGATTTAAGGCTTTAATTTGGCCCTCCATGCTTACTTAGACCAACCTTTCAGGTCTGTGTTGTTGGCCAGTAGTCTCAATTTTTCTTTTAATGATCATTATATCTTTCTGTGTTCTTCTGCTGTGCGGTTGTATGCTAAATGAAAATCCCTGCATATTACTTCATTCCTAGCCCCTTTTTACACTTCTTGTCCTGTAAAATGATAACCTTGATCTGATTCTCTGATTAGACGGTTTCTGTGACATGCTATCCATGATTCACAACCTTACGTAGTTGACTCCTGATCGTTGTTTTTACATGGAGAAGGTGTTCCAGTTCCTGACCATGTGTCTTATATAATAATACTCTTATATAATAATGTCTTGTATATAATAATACTCTTATATTACAAGAGTAACCTTTATTTTCTATTGGCATTGAACCTCTATAATCAATTTATATTATGTGC